>QANX01006521.1:4885-24461 GCA_003254975.1 Ochetophila trinervis
TTTTTTTTTTATATATATGAATATCTCTAAAATATTATAATAGTGGTGTAAGAATTTGTACTACATTAAATTAAATCAATATTAATAATGAAATAAAAATGGATTTAGCTTTTTACATTTAAAAAATCAAAATTAATATTTTATATTAAAAAAACAAAATAAAGAATACACTGGAGTTCTTTATTAGGGTCGACTCTTAATATGATGAATATAATTGATACAATACATTTAAAAAGTCTGTTGGCTATGCTTTAAAGAGCAAAATTTACTTTTAATTTCAATATTATACTATTTTAATTTAATGTAGTATAAATTTCCATGCGACTCTTATAACATATTAAAGAAAAAATAGATTAAAAAAAAATGTTATTGGAGGAACTTTTAAAATGTTACTTTCTATTTTAAAAGATTTTTGTTATTATTTAGAGATGTTCTAAGCATGTTGGGCAATGATATAGACTTTTTGATGCTAAATTTGCATGCAATCCCATGAATTTCCTCTCCATCCTTTATTCTTTTTATTTATTTAAAACCCCCTTTACAGTATTTCTCCATCAACGGGCTTCCTTTATTTTTATTTTATTTTATTTTAAATAAAGGGTGTCAAAACCCTTTTTCCCTACTCTTCTTCGCCATCTGTGTCAATCACTGCCAAATCACCACTATCCTCGCCCTCGACAATGCCACCATCTCAGTAATCTCTGAGAAACCATTGGACGCCATCACTGATATCTTGAAGTTCCATGCAATGCGTCGACTATTATGGCGTCAAGAAGCTCAAGACTGATTAACAGCAAGAAAGGTTCTCTTCTCACCACCTTGTACCAAACAACAGGTCAGACCGTCAACCAACAAGGCTTCATCGATAGAGACCAGCCTTGAGAGGCGCTGCTAAAATACTATTTGTCACTGCTAGTAATGATCACTGGAGAACCGAAACTGAAATCATTCATCAATCTACCTGCTTGATATGCAAATATTATGGTTATGGAATTTCAAATGTACACAGCCATTGGAGCCAGTTAAACGTCGGAGCTAATAGCACTATAATACCAAAGTAAGCCATAATAAACCTAATCCAATTGTATTCCCTCTAACATTTGACCATTTCAAAAAATGTATACATCGACTTGCCTACCATCAGGTATCTTTAACTGCCATACCTGATAGTAAAATCAATTAACAAGAAGATACAAATAGCATCAAAGAAGATCTTTGGCAAAAAATTCTATGTCAAAGGCAAGCAATTGAACTTGGACAATGTTAGGCAATGTTTCAAAAAAACCGCTACCATATGTAATCATACCATATGTAATCATACATCTCCAATTGCATGCAACAGTTTATCCTGTGATCTTCTCAATAACATCTGCAATGACTTCCTCCATGTCCAGATCTTTCATTGGCTTAAATGGCCGCTTCATGTCCTGCAAAAAAAGATTTGCATGAGGGAATACCGCAAAGATAAAGGGGCAAAAGAATAATTCGCATTCACCTTACAGTTGTTACTGCAGTTATTTTATGAGTAGCAAAAAGTAAAATGTTGTGGCAACATAAGTTCAAAGTCTACATTATTCTTTCACTTAATTAACCCACTCAGATGTCTACTACAAGATATGGTATTTTCATTCTAAATTGAAATAAAATTAATTAAAATAATATACAAAGAGTGCCTTGCATGGTATTTTCTAATTGAACTACATGATAAGGGGCAATCAGAAGGTTCTAAAACTTTGGAGGGTGAATAAGAATAACACGTGATAAATTGGACCCTTGTAATAAAAACATAGCAGTATGGTTCTTTGACACATTCAGATATGCAACCCCGATATAATCAAGCTTCTTAGTCTTCTACATTATCATCTTTTTCTCTCTTCCCTCTAGTTTCTCCATTTAATCCCCTGCCGACACTAAAATGTTCCAATCTATACAGCAGATCAATCATATAAAAACATAGTCCAATCCTACAAGTTCAATAAAATGAATTTGATGAAATTATTCAAAGCACATAGCATAAGAGTGAAATAAAATGAATAAAAATTATCTACAAATAGTAATTTAAGGTTTACATGGCCCATTTCATCATATTCACATGAAGAAATTGTATAATGGCCGAATTTATACAAAAGCCAAGTTTAGAGGGCCCCTTTCCATATAGACCAGATCACAAAGGAAATCTGCTCTATAAGAAAAGGTGTACAAGGACTTTATAATTTAGCAGCAAACTGAAAAATAATTGATAGTTTGAAGTGGTTAAATGTAATTACAGTTAATTTAAATTCTATATCACAATGAGGATTACCAGAAGACTGATGAATATCTCGCCATCCTTCTCTCGTATTTCAAAGCAACCCCTTCTTGGCTGCTCAAGGAAAAAAGATGAAAGCAATTTCTCATTAGCATTTTGATGTACAAACTCACTAATCACAAAATGCATAAAATATAAAAATATCTCTGCCCATGAAAAAACCTTATTAAAAGTAGTATTTGGAAAACCCAAAGAAAATTAAACAAACCATGTGTTCTAGCCTTCAAAATTATAAAATCAATACTACAAATTCCCTTTTGCAAATATTGTATATGTGCAGTCCTCTGTTTGTATCTAGATGAAAATGACCATAATGTTCTGTGCATTGGCTTTCCAAAGAGAACCAGCAGTAAAATGTTTATATAAAACTCAATTTTAATATTTCAATATCTTATAAGAGAAAAGTTAGTCAGAGAAACAAATATGAAGAATAATCCATTTAATGTATCCCATGCCTCTGAGTTATTTTACTAAATCCAATTACTGAGTAAGTAGCAGAAAGCTATTGCTATCGAAATTATAAAAAATAAAAAAAACAAAAAAAAAACACCATACCATTTCAGGATTGAGCTTAACTTTGATGTTAGGAACAGCTTTGAGCAAACCCTTTTCCACCTGCAAAGCCCTAGTTTTGAATGAAGTGCATTGCTTGCTGGAGAAAGCAACAAATTAGTTAGAGAGGACACTATGTTACTGAAGAAACTGGCAGAAAACGACGAGGGAATACTTCCAATTACCATTTACGCAACTAACATATTTTAAGTATCCACCTTTTATTTTTTATTTTTTTCTCTTATTCATTTTCTTTGGGGAAAGAGGGATTGAGCGGGGTTGGAACTTGTTAAGAACTTCACTAATTCAAAACTTGTCCAATCCAAATGAAATTTGCTCAACCAAAACAGAAAATTCAGCTACGAGGTATTGCTATCCATAGCCATAGCCATATTTATCAAATACTTCTATTCTTCCAAATGATTTCAACGTAAAGCTTCTCAATCATACTAAGCAACCTACAATAGCACAATGAATAAAGATTCAAACAAATTTCTTCCTACTTTTCACCATATTATTAAGAAATATTGCCTTTATATAAACAGCAGTCCCCGTGTCAACAACCACGAAAAACAAGACAAATCAACCAAAACCTATAGAATAGAGTCAGCTATGTCCCCATTTTTAAGATCCCACAATCCACTGTACTATCTTAACTAAAATAAATCGCAGACCCAGCTTACAGTGAATGACAAAAACCCAAATGCTTTTCGCAAAAAAGCTAACCCTAATCGTAGAGCAATTTTTCACTTTCCTTTTTCTCCAAGGAAAAAAAAGAAAGTCAATAATGATAAATACATATATATATATATATATATAATTTACTTTCTTCTTCCCAAACTCTCTCGTCATCCAAACACCAAAAAAGACAAAAACAACCAAAAAAATAGAAAGGAAGAAAAAACCCACCAGTGCTCGATGATAATAGTCCTCTGCCCTGCGTCACCATCGGCCACCTCCAAAGCTTCCTCTTCCTTCTTCGTCTCCTTCACTTCCTCCTTCTTCTTCTTCGTCTCAGCCACTTTGGCCTTTTTCTTCTTAGGCAACTCGGGCTTCGCCGACTCATTTGGAACCGAGTGAGCCGGGTTTGCATTCGCCACTCGCCGAGTAGAGCTCCGAGTTACTCTTGCGAACTCCGTAGTGATGCCCTTGGCCGGCTCTTCCTGGCTTGCACGTCTTTTCTTGGGAGCCATCTTGGGGAAGAAGAAAACCAAAGAAAAGCTTCGAGAAGTCTGCCTAGACGACGGCGTTTTTATGCAGTCGCTCGCTCTTCTTCCTCTTCTCGCTGGGCTCTCTGACTCTGTAACTAAAAGATATTTTCAGAAAATTATTATTATTTTATTTTATCCACTACTAAATTGTTTTTTCCCGCTTTTTTAATCGGCGGTTGATCTTTAAACTGACGGCCAGGATTGATCGAGCGTGTAATGGGGATGATGGGGGTCCGTAGCACGTCCACACAGTTCGCGTTTTCCAGCTATGTGGAATTGTGATGACCCATCAACATCAAATTAGGTTCCCACTCTCTACGAGATGTCCCTACCATTACTAAACTGTACCTCTATTTGCAATTTTCATAATTAATTAATCAAAATATTTTAATTTGATTACATAGAAATTTTCATTTGATTTTATATTTATTTTAATTTATATTATCCCTAAATCTTGACCTTGCGTAGTTTGTCTGCACGGAAAGTCTATGCTCATTCAAAACTGGAACCGAAGAAAGTGAAAAAAATTAAATGCTCATTTCATAAATAAATTAATTTTCCCTTTCAATACAGCAAATGAAATAATCAAAAGCATCTGAGGGCATAGCTAGAATTTAGCTGAATCATTATATATGTAAGTACAAAAATAGTGATTTGAATCTTAATAATTTCATTTAGATTCAGATGCTATTTTCTGTTGTCACGAAATAAAAATTTTAGTGATACAAATTTTTATTGCAGATTTTTATTAAATTAAAAAAAACATATGTGTTGTTCCATCCACTAAATATTTTCTAGATTTATGACCTAGATATGCCTTTTTGTTTTTTAACTAAAAAAAATAATCAAAAGTTTAATTTTTTGAAAGACCTAAATAAATTAACATATAAAATAAAATGTCAAAACAATATCTTTATTAAAGGACCAAAAGTTTTACTGTGTAGAATTTAATCCTAACACTATATTTATTAAAGGACCAAAAGTTTTACCGTGTAGAATTTAATCCTTTCTGTTTATCATTTTACATTTTAAAAGGGAAGGGCGTAATAATTATGGTTATTTAGTTAAAAACCTAATTATGTGATTATCATTTGATTAATACGTTAATCAGGTCATATTAGAAAATGAAACATTTTGTTTATCGTAATTACATATTGGTTCTCCAATTTATGCTTTTTTTTATGATTATTATTATTATTATTATTTGACCTGGACATTACATGTATTCTCATGTTGCTTTTTATTACAAAAATTAATTTAATCGCCCAATATACCCTCAAATAACTTACTCAATTTTGATTTCCATGAAAAAAAGAAAAAAAAAATACTAAACTTTTATAAAAGATCTTGGTTTAAGTAATCCTAATGATAAAAAAAAAATTATTAAACTTTTACTACAATGTATTTTAATTTATTAGGACTGCATGATTAAATTCATTAAATCTAAATATGTGCATGAAAGTAAAGTGTGAAGCATATTCTAATTTAGGAAAATAAAATATAAGTAGCTAAACTTTCCATGTCTATTTTATTTCTTTAAAAAATAAACCATTTTGCATAAAAGAGGGAATCATAATTTCTACCTCAAGAATAAGGGCTTATTGACCTTGCTATTCCATATCAAAATTTTGTCCAAAATTTTCAACCTCTCTACATAAAATCAAAGGGAAAAAGAAGAAGAAAAAAACAAAAAGAAAAGGGGAAAGATTATGTTTCAACTTTCAATTATATGTAAATACAAAAATAACCCAACAAAAGGAAAAAAAACCCAGCTCAAACTGCTAATTGGTAATAATAAGGCAGCCATTTGAAGCCCCCATGCCAAACTGAAACTCGACTGCCTAGCTTCTCACCCTCTGCCAGAGAAAGCTTTTCCAGCGAAGAATTCTACTAATAGATATCTAAGAGAACTGAGGGGTGGGTTGGTGGTGATTCATGATTGCTATGTTGATCCAACCAGGAAAGAAAAATAATTATATGGGAAGGGAAAAAAAAAATGCTAAACAGTAGTATAATTGGAAAAAAGGTGAATCAATTTACTCAAAGTTTCTGGATAAAACTTTCTGGCAAATAAATAACAGGGTCTCTTCATCCCATTCCACATGCAAGGATCGGTCATAGTAGTCTTCTGCAGCAGTGAATGAAAATCAATGTCTTTTCTTTTTTCCCAAGAAACAAACAGAATAACAATATCATAAAGCAAACACTAATTTCTTCAATCCCACTTTTTTCATTTTTTAATTTGAAAAGAAAATGTTTATGTACCGCTGCGTCACTTGTAACATGCACACTCTCATCGATAGACTGAAAAAATCAATGCAAATTTTCGTCAAATGAGCAATATGTAACACCAAGAAAATGAAGTAATCTTTGTTACGAGCTACATTGCAGCATACCGTTATGTTCTTGAGGAGATCATAAGTGATATCTTCAGCTCTGTATGCTCTTGGATGCCACTTCCCTTCAGACCAATCAACATAAGTCACTGACCAATTCGCAATTCCTTCAGGATCTTTCATCTGAAGAAACACAAATGATAACATCGGTTGATATCGACATAGAAAATTTTGCAAACTAAACGGACAAGGTTTCATATATATTCTAACCAGGAAAAAGGTTGGCAAATAATGCTCGTCCGAGTAGCAATTGCGGCCATCCATGTTTGGCTGAGAATGTCAAATGCATTATCATCAATTATATTGATATGAATATGTAATAGATTGATACTTTTATTATGTTAGGGTGTCCATGAAAGCCTAAGATGTGGAGCTCAAAACACTTTAAGTAAGACTAACTGTTCCTTCAGAAAAGTTCTAAGGCTTCAAGAAGAAAAGCCTGTTTGCTTAAGGAAAAAGAAATAATTTGCATATCAATATGTAATATATTCATACGTTTATTATGTTAGGGTGTCATTCACCCATCAAATCCAAAGAACATCATGGTTAAGAACGGATTACCTTGCAAAAAAGCCTGAACTTTGTGTGGTATAGACTGTCTGCCATAATGATAATTGCATGCTGCCGTTTCAAAGAGAACCACTGCATTAACATGAATGAGAGTCAGCCATATTCTGAGAATCATCTACTACCTCCGCCCTCTGCGGTTCTGACTTCTGATCAATAAGCTACTTTCATACCAAAAAAGGTATTACAAGTTGAACAAATTCATTAAACTGGAACCGCAATATTAACTTCTATTCTGATGAATGTTATCAAGCAAATCAGCTTCATTTCTGAGTTTTAATTAGAAAAAAGCCAAACACAAACACCTACACAAAAAAGAAAAAAAAAAACTAGCATGCCTTCCCAAGCCATACTCGTAGAAACACTTTTCTTCCTAAGAGGAAATCAACGAAATAAGTCCAATCTAATAAACATCCATGATCCACCCAAATCATATCTTTGATGTGTAGCATTGTGGGGGATTAAGGAATAATTCAAATGGGTAAAAGCACAAATAACTTGTAATTTTGGATTTTATTGGACAAGATAAGAGTAACCTATATAATATGAAGCCCTGTAAGATTGACAAGATAGCTAGGATGACAGGAAAACCCTTGAAGTTTCTATGTTAAGTACATATCAGTAAATTAAAAGGATTGTACCTGTGAACCCTTTCGAAAATCCCGCTTATGAACCTCAGGCAACATATGCTCTGAATACCGACCATTTCCATGAGGACCAGGATCGATAAAACTAGAGACAGAGAAAAAGGTTAATTTAGATGGGCAATGTAATACTATTTTCAACTATCCCAGAGTAAGAGCTCTAACGAAAACTAGCAGCAAAGTAATATCAGAATTTCATTGGTTTTGTATCTCCAAAGTATGGTATGCTTACCAATCAATAAAGCTGACATTTGTAAACATGAGATAATTATACACATATTCGAAGTTATGCACTGGTACACAGCTGAGACAAAACATAGAATACAATCAATAGAAGTATCACCAATGGAATCCCACCATACAAACATCAAGCAGAATTCCTCAATGGTATAGTGGGAAATAACCTATCAGATAGCAAGACAAAGTGCTGGTTCCCAGGATCTATGAGTGCGTTTGCCAAAAGTCTCTTCTCTGCCTCAACCATGTTAAATTTACCCCAAACAACCTGCAAGTATAGTATTTTACACTATCAACTTACAAAAGTAACATTAATATGGTTAGTGAAATAGAAAAAAGAAGTCTTTTATCATATACAACTCTATGGAATCTTATTGAAAGCGGTTTTCACCATTTTACTCTGATGGCATCTTATTGAAAGCGGTTTCATGGTGTTGGACTTAGACTAAAGCATCAGTTTATCAGAAACGAAAAACAGATGAAACAATAACAGACAAACTTTTACATTCAAATATATGCACACGCTACGAGAAGTTTCATGTACCTTTTCACTACGTATGTCACGACCGATAAAATAACGGCTCACATGTCCCGGTCTATCCCTAGATGCATGTACGTAAACTGTAAATCTGTCCTCGTGGCCCTGCAGCAAGAGATTATATCATGCTGCTTTTGGTTAAGAGTTTGAAACTGCTTGCACTAGAAACAGGTTTTACCAAATTTAAGAAGAAAAGAGGCAGTCTATTCCGCTGAATGTAAATCCAAAATTAACATCTATAAGTATTCATTACCATCTTATATTAAGAAGAAAAGAGTCTCCTGAAAAGGCACTAGATTCCAAAACTATATATCATGATGGCTGATACATTTTTGATTTATAATCCTTATATGTGCTACACATTGAGTTTCTCTCCCCAACATTCACCAAGATTCAAAATAGTCCATATATCTATCAAATGCTGTAACTTACATGAAAGAACTTTTCCCACAGCTTCTCGAAAGGTAATGAACCCGGAGTCAAAAACATGAACGCAATTTTTGGTGTCTTTGTCTGGAAAGGAGGTGTCTTGAGAATTTCCTTTATTACAACCTCAGATGCAACCTCATCATCTGTTAAAGGCCTCGAAGGAAGAATTGGCGGCCGACGAAATGCGCTACAACCTTTGGAAGAAAAGAGAAAGCAAGAGGCAGAGGTGCTTGCAGGATAGACATAGGCACCAATCAGAAAAATGCTGACGAAAGAAACCAAAAGAATTATCCATACTGGTCTTCTTAATTGAGGCCGTTGTCGAGGACCACCAGACATGACAAGGAAATCTTTCATGCCTAGCCTCCATGCACGAGCTTTCTTCATCTATGATGACCAACTCACCACCATAGCACCGCCCTAAGCATTTTTCAACCTCTTTGTGATTCTACTAGTGCACCACCCTAGTCTTTCATGTACAGCAACAAAATTACCATTTAAACAACCAATATACTAAATACAAATTATCATGCATTGAATCTCAAAGCAAAGCACTTACTGAGAGTAATTCTACTTTAAATTTCAACATAACATGGAAATAATTGACAGAGATGTTATTTAGTAACATGTTGGTATTTGGTTTTTTTATACTCAATTGAATGTAATTTACTTATTTCAAATGGTTTTCAGTGTTAGTTAGGGGTAATTAGATTTTGGTACACATTACACATCACAAATAACTATAGATTTTGAAGAGAGGGAAAAAAAAAAAAAACACCAATTTGAACAAATGGTTCTCAATTTTTTTTTTTTTTTTTTTTTAAGTATGTAGTTAATTAAGATGCTAATAAACTTTAACTAGCACTAAAAAATAAAAACCAACACCTTTACAATGATACATACCAGATTACATACTAAAATAATAATAATCAAACTCCAAATTGGATTAACATAAAGAAAGGTAAAGGCGTAAGTCCTTTGAAGTGGCAAATCCATAAAGCTACAGATCTAAAAAGTGTCAACTTAGCCAATGCTTAACCCATTTCTAATGTTTATATTATTCTGGTTTATTTCTGGGCCACTTGCAAAAACCATGCACTTCCAGTAAAAGTCCCTCCCTTCAGTCAATTGGATTCCACGTGTAGTTTTTTGATTATTCGATTTCAACCAAAAATAAAAAAATAAAGAAAGAAAATATGCGATCCGAACAAATTAGAATCTGTAATATAAACACTGTTTCATTTATGATCCTCACATTCCATTCGAAGTTTCCAAAGCATTAACAATAATATGAATCCATCGATATCTACTATAATATAAACCCCACAGGCCCCACCTTCTACACTATTCAAATCCAGATTGCGAACGCAGACAAATAAGCATATCACAAACAGTCAATGTCACAGTTTTTATTTTTATTTTTTTCAATACGAAAACAAAATCAGATAAAAGAAAAATTCAAATTAAAAAAGATTAGCAAATGTCACAACGACAATGGCAGAGAAAATGAAAAAAAAAAAACAACAAAAAAAACAGAGGAAACAAAGAAAATGCAGAAACAAAACAGCGTAGAAACGCAATCGCAAACGATTCAACCTCCATAAAAAAGGCTCTGGAACAATCATCGATCAAAATGAAAAATGAAGAACATAAACAATGCGGATTGAGGAATTTTACCAGTGATGATGGAAAGAGGTAGAGGAAGTGGCCAAAATGTAGTGAGAGAAGAAAGAATAGAGAAGTTGGAGATCTGAGAAGAAAGAATGGGAAAGGACGTGGAGTTCACTCTCTGGCTCTTTGCGTCTTTGCTTTCGGTTGGTTGGTTGGCTCTGGTTTTGGCGAAGAACACTGCATTCTTCCCACGTAATTTTACCACATTTATTTTTAAATCCTTTTGCAAATTTTACTGTTCCATTATAAATTAATTATTTTTAAATACTATAAATAAATCAATAATAATTAATATATAAGAAATCCATGCATTATATAAAATCACGTGATTATTTTGTTGAGGATTCGGGCTTTACCGAAGGGACTCAATTGTTCTTTTGTTTGTAATTATGAATAACTATATTAATGTTATATTCTGTTATTCTTTTGCAATTAATAGAATAAAAAGAGACCGAAAAAGGAGTCGGGATTTTTAGCAGATAAATTGACAAATATAATTTTAAAAATATTTTTAACTTTTCATTTATTTATAAATAATTTATTTAACTAAATAATTTTTAGACATAATAAAATTTTTAATATAATAGCAATTACAAAATTAATAGTAAAAAAACATATTTAATTCTCTATTTAGCTTTTTTATATAAGCTGAAAAAGAGCTTTTGAAAAATTTTAAAATTTCAGCTTCATCCAAATGGTTAAATTTTTTTTTTTTTTTTTTTATCAACAATCACTTATTGATTTGTGTACAAAACATCTATTTTTTTTAACATAAATACTTATAGCCATTCAAATAGAACTTTAAACCAAAAATAAAAAATAATAAAATTATACAATAGCTTTCTTCTTTGATCATGTTCTTTCTATTTTTATTTTTTCATTTTAGCTGGAAAAATTGGACGAATAGTTAACCCTTGGATATATAGAGTGGATATAAGAACCACCTCTTCTTTTTTTGTTCTTTCTTTTTTTCTCCTGCTATTAAAAATGTTAATTTTATGTACTTTTATCATTTTATTGGTTTGAAAATGTACAGTATATAATTTTTTTTATATTAGGAATCAAAATAATAATAATGTTCTATATTAATTGTGTATAACTAATCATCAAAATTATATAAAAGTAAGTTTTAAGATTTCACAAAACTATTTAATATAAAAATAAGATCAAATTAAAATAGAATTTTGAAGAAGATAAAAATATAACATAAAATATACAATCCTTTTAAAAAGGAAAAATGTTTCCGTGGAAAATAAAGAAAAACTTACCATTTTTTTGTTTGAGAAATTCAAAATTTACTATTGGCAGAGTAAATAAAATTCACGATACTAAGATAGTGCCCCAAAGTCCACCCAATTATTAAATATTTTTAAATTATATTCATTTTAGAAAAGTTTTCATTGTTTACAGTATTATTTTCAAGATTATAAGGTTAATTTTTATATTTGTACTAATTCAATTGAGGTTGTTTTTTTTTTATGTATTTTATCCTATAATTTATTCATAAAAATATTAAAATGAATAAAGTTTAAATATTTAATGTTTTGTGTAAATTAAGAAACAATATATTACCATCTTCCACGTGCATTGAAGAGCACCGTACTGGCGTCCCAACCTTCTAATTTTATGGTCAAATAAAAAAAATAAAAAAAATAAAAAAAAAGAGCACCGTACTGGCAGATGCTTCTCAGATTATGGAATTGGAATATGGTTGGCAAAGAATAAATATATAAATTACTTTTTTTTAAAGCAAAATATATAAATTACTTAAAAAAAGCAAAAAAGAAAATAAAAATATTAAAAAAAAAAGTATCAAGCCCAATCAAGCTATAAGATAAGGCAAACAAATAAAGTTTGCCTACGTGGATTCTCAAATGCCAATAGTTCGACAGCAAGTGGGCTCCACATTGATTTTCTGTCTTACGTGGCACATCACCAGTCATCTGATAACACGCAGAGATTTGGCCCGCAGATTCAGATTTTTTTCTTCTTCTATCTCTGTTAGTTCACAAAAAAAAAAAAATTAAAAAAATTCCTCTTTTCACTTCCATGGCTGCTACTTATTCATTAGCTCTATTGCCATCTGCTTTCAGGGGAGGCCCTGAGGCCTCCAGGCTAAAGCTCCTTAATTATCGCTCAAAACCCACAAATTTTATATTAGCAGTTTCGCCTCTGTCTAAGTCCCGTCGTCAGCTCAAGACCTTCACAGTTTTGGCTTCCGTTTCGGTTTCTAATCCGGAAGTTCGGACTGGTCCTGATGATCTTGTTGCATCTATTCTTTCCAAGGTAAAAAGTTATATATTTATTATTATTATTATTGTTGGGTATGAGAGCTGTGTTTGTTTGCTGAGAAAATGTGGGGAAAGCAAGCGTAATTAGTAAATATTTTTAGTTTTGTGACAAAATGCATAAAATTTTACTGATGGAGTGGAGGATTTGATGTATTGCATTTTTACAACAGTTGATGCATCTTGAAGGAATATATAATTGAGGAAATGAAGCTTTTTTTAGCTGTCTTTTTTTATTTCCTTTTTCAAGGATTTCCTTTTTTTTTTTAATTGGGTGTCACTTATTTTGAGGCTATCATACTCAGTGAAACAAGGAACTGTATTTATTTTCCCAAAATGCAAATGAGATTGCTTTCCTAGTCCCACCCCTTTTTGAGAATAGGAAGTGATTGAGATGAATAAATGGGAATCTAGTGTGTAGCTATGATTATCCTTCCATTCTCAGGCAAACTGGGACCAGTAAAGGAGTAGAGTATGCGCCAAGAAAACATGAGAACTAATGGAGACCAGAAAACATATCTTGTAATACTAAATTTTCCAAGACTACTCACTTATATGTTATGGAAGATAGGTCTTAAATGGATCAGAGCTACCCAAGACTCAGAGAGAAAATCTGCATTACTTGGGTCGAAGAAAGGAGCTTTGATATACTGAGATTTACTATATACATGTGTTATGAGAAACCTTTCTTTATTGTTAAGTTATTGTCCATAAAAATATTCATTTGGTATTCCTAAAAGTGCTTGTGAGTGGTGACATTAACCTGAGATCCAATAGTCACTGGTTTTGGCAAAAAGATTTGTACAATCTAGGCATGCCCCTGATGCTATTGCTTCATTCTTGAAGTTTTCAACTGACATGTGTTTGGGTTTGCAAATTCATAGCCTTTATTATTTTATCTATGAGAATAAAGTGAGAATGATATTTTCTGGATTTTGATGCTTTTGATATTTGACTACCTGAAATCTGATTTGTTACTTCAAAATCAGGTTACACAAACGGATAGAGGAGTTTTACTGAAAAAGGAAGAACACGAAGAGGTAGCTAATGTAGCTAAAGAATTGCAGAACTACTGTGTAAATGAGCCAGTGAAATGCCCTCTAATTTTTGGAGGTAAACTCCCATTGAAGTAACAAGTTTTTCTTGATTTTGACCTTTTGAAACTAAATGAATTATAACCAAAGAGATGGAGATTGCAAGATAGAAATATTATATTACTTTTGCTTCTTCTTTTTTCCCAAGTATCAAATTTAAGTATGCTTTACATCCTTGAATTCTTGGTTAGCAATCTTTGAGATGTTTATTCAGGGCTCTTCTTCTCCCTAAGACTGTAGGTTAGGGAAAGAAGACTGTCGTTGGCCGAGGCATGGCCACATTTGTTGTTACACCAATTGTTGGTATGCCAAGAGATCCATCTGCAACTAAAAAAAAACAACTTTTGCAATTTTCACCATTCCAAGCCTTGATTTTTAAAATAATTATAACCAATAATCATTCACTTGCAATGTACTCTACATCCATTCTGCGTTTCTGTAACATACAAGATATTCTGCTCATTGATTTCAGCAGTATGATTGTTCATAATATGATGAGTACTTAACAAAACAAACGCTGTTTCAGAATGGGATGTGCTGTACTGTTCAATACCAACATCGCCTGGAGGCGGTTACCGGAGCTCATTAGGCCGGCTTGTTTTTAAAACTAAGGAAATGATTCAGGTTATAGAAGCTCCTGATGCTGTCAAAAACAAGGTTTCGTTTTCGGTTTTAGGGTTCCTGGATGGAGAGGTGATTCTGAAAGGTAAAGCCGCTTTGCATTGAATATTTAAGATTGTCAGATCCATAGTTGTATGTTTTCTCAACTTCGACTTGTCAGTTTTTACAGAGCAACATATATACTTTCCTAGTGAATTGAATATTTTTTGCTTGAACTGAATATGTTCCTTTTTTTTGGGTGAAAACTGAATATGTTCTTGATGAGCAGGGAAATTGAATGTTCTGGATACCGAATGGGTTCAAGTTATATTCGAACCGCCGGAACTGAAGGTGGGACCATTAGAATTTCGATATGGAGGTGAAAGTGAGGTCAAACTCCGGATCACATACATAGACGAGAAGATCAGGTTGGGGAAAGGCTCCAAAGGCTCTCTCTTTGTTTTCCGAAGACGCATTGCTTCTGTCTGAAAAAATAAAACTATCAATTCGTGTAATTCAAGAAAACCATCTTGTAAAATATTCTTTTTTTCTACTTAGATTAAATCTTTTTTAATCTGAAATACAGTATATCCATAAAGATTGTTTTTCATTTTCCAATGCAATTAGCCCCTGTAGAAATAATAGAAACCACGGCAATTTCAACTTCTACAATGGAGGACTGAACATGAGAGAGAAAGCGAGAGAGGCTTAGTTAGCCAGGGCCAACTTTTGGAATCTCGTAATGCTCACTAAGATTGGCTAGATATTGATTGAATTCCTGAATCCGATCTCGGTGTGACTTGGCGGCCATTTTTGCAAGCCTATGGTGATCGAGCTTTTTCCACTGCTGGAGGTACCGCCTCTCTGCCTGTGTAAGATGATCGTCTTTCTTCGCATCCTCGGCTTCATCCGTCGACGCCATTGTTTCTCCATCTACCGTGGAAAAAAAAATAAAAATTCACCAAAAAGTTTCAAAATTTTAAGCATGTTTAGAAAACTGTTTGTTTCTAAGGAAAATTTGCAGGGAGGCAATGAACAAACCATTTGAGAGAGGAGTTGTAAAGGATTGAGAGAAATGAGAATAGTTCTTCTTCGTGTGTTTCCTTTTCTTCTTCTTGATTCCATCGGCTGCTCTTGCTATAACATTCAGAGGTTTACCTTTCAGCTTCAGCTTTCCAACGACGACGTTCTCGTAATCCGACATTTTCTCAGGCCCCAATCAAACTTCAGCAGCTTTTTATACCCTACTCTCTTCAAGAAAAATGAGACGAGATTTTGGTTTCCTAAATTTTTCTGCTTTGCTTCGAATCTTTGCTGTGAGACATGAGAATTATAAAGCGATGGAAATCGATAAAGAAAAAAAATAAAAATAAAAAATGTGGACAGTCTTGCTTGGACGTATATTCTAGAAACAAGTGGAACACTCTATTCTAATTGGCGCGAGCGATGATGCACCTCAGCAAGTAAGTGCCAATTGATCCTAATTAGTTTATTCGTTACCGAAAATTTGTATTAAAATTTGTCAAAATTAAAATAGATATGAAAACAATTGAAAATCTGAAACGTTAGAGATTGCCACGCTCGGTCGTGTCTTTCCAGTTATACCCCTTACTTTTTTTTTCTTTCAGAAATTATAATATTCTAAATGAAAAAGAATAATTTAAAAAAATTATAAGATAGGATGGAAATGTCAAAAATCTCTGGTTACCATTTTGAGGTTAATGGTCTAATNAGTAACATATTAATTAGAAATATGAAACTAAAACAATTTGGTCTAAAAATTCCCAGAAAAAAAAATGAAACAGAGAAGGTTGAGCTCTTCATATTATTACCTTGTGAGTAAGTTTATATGTACTAGTGAACCCTAAATTAAGTAAAATTCATAGCTATATATGAACTAATAAGAAAATGAAGATAAGAAGAGAAAATTGCACCTTGGGTATACTTGCTGCCATTATACTCATTGGAGCTGTTGGAAGGGTGCTGGAAATGACTTTAGTAGCAAGAGAAGGTTGGAAGTTAATTGGTTGGTGAATATTCATATCTAGCTCATTAATGATATGTGGTTGTTGGCATCTTTTGGTCATTATTTACTACCAACTACAAATAAATTTTTAAATATATTAACTTTAAATATATACCATTATAAAGGTATTTCGTACTTATACTATCTATTGGGGTTTAGTAAGTGGATAATTTATGATTTGTCAATGTGGTTAATTCATAAAGCATGCTATCCAAAATAAAGTAATATTGTCCATAAAAAAGTAAAGTAATCTGCAAAGTATGTAACATTGTCCATAAACGTTGTAACAATACCGAAAGGTAGTAATATTGTTCAAAGAACCTGTAACTTCTCCATAAATTAAGTAAATTGGTCCATAAATATTGTAATATAACCGAAATGATGTAATACGATCCACAAGGGAGGTGACATGATCCATAAAGAAAGTAACACTAATCCATGAACAAAGTAACGGGCTTTGCAACATGCTATCCAAAACAAAGTAATATTGTCCATAAAAAAGTAAAGTAATCTGCAAAGTATGTAACATTGTCCATAAACGTTGTAACAATACCGAAAGGTGGTAATATTGTTCAAAGAACCTGTAACTTCTCCATAAATGACGTAATTTGGTCCATAAATATTGTAATATAACCGAAATGATGTAATACGATCCACAAGTGAGGTGACATGGTCCATAAAGAAGGTAACACTAATCCATGAACAATGTAACGGGCTTTGCAACATGCTATCCAAAACAAAGTAATATTGTTCATAAAAAAGTAAAGTAATTTGCAAAGTATGTAATATTGTCCATAAATGTTGTAACACTACCGAAAGGTGGTAATATTGTTCAAAGAACCTGTAATTTCTCCATAAATCACGTAATTTGGTCCATCAATATTGTAATATAACGGAAATAAGGTAACACTGTTCAAACGTGAGGTAACTTGTCTATCAATGGAGTAATGTAATCCAAAAATTTTGTAATATTGCTACCGGTTATATCCGGTTACACAGGTAAGTTGACTTTTATGATGCCACTTGTCAACATGTGAGTATGGTTCTACCAGTCCAACCAAAATAATAAGTTGTACTGTAGGCTGACCTGTAACACCCCGTCCCAGGGAAAATATTGAAATTTCTCAAAGTTGACCGAGTTGACCAAGTTTGACCAAGGAAGGGTTCGGGGTTGACTTTTTGGTGTGAGCGTGCTATGATTTTGACCGTGGTACCGTTGCGTAGAGCTAGTCAATACGAGTCCGTAGACTAGTGGCACGCTCGATTTCGAGTTAAAACCGAGAAGTTATGACTGGAAGAGAGTGAGGGGTATTTTGGTAAATTGCTGTGGCAGGGCAAAATGACCATTTTGCCCCTGCCTTTATGTGTTTTTAGCTGGAAGGTTCTGCAGGGACAGCACACGCACGGCAAGTTTTCTCCCCCTCTCGCGCAGCCACTCATCGCGCAACTTCCGAGCCTTTATGTGTTTTTAGCTGGAAGGTTCTGCAGGGACAGGACACGCACGGCGAGTTTCCTCCCCCTCTCGCGCAGCCACTCATCGCGCAACTTCCGACCGCCGGCCACGGTCAAATTCCGGCCAGATCAGGCCGGAAACCACCCAGGAAATGACCCCGCCGACCCCCTCTCTCCTTTGGCACCGGTGGCTCGCCGTGGAAAGGTCCAGACAGCCGGAAATTTAAGGAAATCCGGCCAGCTGCGATTTTCGAAATTGCCGGATTAGGCCCGTTTCCGGCGCCGATCAGCCGTGCCACTGCCTGGGTTTGGAAGCCCACTTGCCCGGCCACCTTTTCCTGCCGGCGGCAGCCCGTGGAACAGTCCAGATCGCCGGGAAAGGTGAGAAATCCGGTCAGCTTTTTTTTGCGATTCGCCGGATTTCGGCGGAGTCAGGCCGGCCCACTGCCCGGGAAAGCTTCGCCGGACCCTCCTCTCTCCTTCCCCACCCTCGACTGGCCGTGAAACGCCGCGGTTTGCCGGAAACGACGACGGATCCGGCGAGGGCCGTTTCTCCTCCGGTCGCCGGATCTCGGCTGTTTCCGGTGATGAAACCGGTCCTTTTCCCCTATTTTGGACCTCCCGAAACCAATTCCGGCCTCCGTTTGTCTCGAAGCTCGCTCGTGTGGACTGCGTGATTTGAGGGTGCTCGGCCGCCGCTTCCCGGCCATTTTTCGGCAACCACCGGCGGCGGTTGAACGAGGTAAGTTCTCGGTTGCACCCTACTCTCCGCGAGCTTCGTTTCGGTATATAATTTGCCTATTATAGATAAATATCGGAATTTACCCGGTTTGAACTGTGGTGTTAAAAATTGTTAAAATAGAAATTGTTGTTAATTGGTGATATAGATATGTGAGGTGATGTTTTGGTGCTTGCTGGGGAATGAATTGGGTGCTGAAATTATTGAATTGATGGTGTGGTTGGATTTCGGGATTATTAATAACAGTTTTGGTATATATATACATTATATAATTGGCCTGTGAATTAAACACGTAAATGCGTGGGCCAAATGGTGTGTTAATCGCGATGTGGAACTGTTCTGTGAAATGTATACGGAAGCATATAATTACTGTGAGATAAATAGTTGCTGGTTGATTGTGTTGAAATTAGTTGAAATTGTAAATGAATTGTTGTGATATTAATTTTGTTAGTGGGTGATGTGTGGAATTTATGTTTTATTATGTGGAAATTTATTTATTGTGTATTTTCTTTGGATTAAGTGCTGTATGTGTTTGATTGTAGCATATTGTGTAAATATGCTTTCGGAACTACAGGTAGCTTGATCCCTTGTTGAAAGGGTATGTAGGCAGCTCAGTTTTAAAATGAGTGCAGCTACACCGTACTTAAACAATATATTTGTTTAAGTGTTGAGTTGCGTACTGTTTGGTGATCTAATTGTGTGGAAATGCGTGCTGGTAGAATAATTTGGTTTTAGGACTGGTTTTCTTGCAGGTTTGTAGCTTTTAGCATTTTGGGGAGTGTTAGAAACAGCCGAAATGCTGCCGAAATTTTTAATAAAATTTC
>QANX01006521.1:25264-81992 GCA_003254975.1 Ochetophila trinervis
AATTTGGCATGTCCAAATTGAGGCAGCTGCTCTTCTTATACTATCGGGCAATATATAAAAATAATTGAAACAGTAACCACATTGCAGAAAACAGGGGCAGCTCAATACACATTTAATGTATGGAGGAAAATCATTTGGAACAACACCATCAAGCATGAAACAAAGCATTGAGCAAAGGGTTGCACAAATTATATGCCCACAATTTCATGCAGCAACACCCGAAAAAAAAGAGAACAAATCAGAAGAAAAAAAATACAAAACCCTAGGCCTCACCGGTGGATCCTTCGGGACTGGAAATGCCCGATACACGCGCCGGTTGTGGGGGAAAAGATTGGTGCTCCTCCGCGGACAGAACGCCGGAGCTGGAAGCTGAGAGGGTTGCTAGAGCTGCCGCCTGCGTCACTTGAGTTTCCACTGGAAGCCGTCGGTGTTGAAGACCTCTGGAGCTGCGTAACAGTGGCAGCAACACTTGAACACTTTCATCTCATAAGCTGGAAAAATATCAGCTAAACGCCTAAACAAAACGAAGCCGTTTATTGATGGTCAAACATGCATGCAAAGTCAAGCTTTATTCAATGTCGGCAGTCAACCAAAATAATTTCCAAAAAAGCTTGATGATCATACACAGCCGGTGGCAAACAGTGCCAATTAAAGGATTTTAGCAACTGTGACGGTTTCTTAACCGTCACAGAAACGTTATTCAACTTTTTTTAAATTTTGGTTGTCATTTAGTGACGCCAATGCTCATATTCCGTCACAAAAAGGCAACAAAATTTCAAATTTTTGTTCCCGCGCAGTTGCATGTGTGACGGCCATATATTGGTCACAAATACTGTAAATTTTTTATATATTTGTGACGGAAGTTGAAAATTCCGACACAAAAAACACTGTTTTGTGACGTGTTACTTTCCGTCACAATGTTTTCCGTCACAAAAGGTCAATTTTTTTTGTAGTGAACAAATATTGATTCAATGCACATTTCACATTTGCTATGAATACCAAAATTATATTTAAGCAATAAATTTAAATTCATCATTCTATATATACTTCAAAATATTAACATGATATAATCAAGCATGCCATAAATCAAAAGAATCAACAATATAAACAAAAGAATTTTTAGTTTTATTAATAGCATTAGTAACCATTAAATTGAGTTTGAATAATCCCTCAGCCAATTAACTTTTTTCCAACATAGATCTCACGCTTAGTAAGAATAAACTTGTCAGATACAAAAACAATTTTAAAGCCTTTGTTACTAAGTATTGGTCGTGATACTAAATTTGGTAAAATAAAAATAAAAAATCATTCTACAAAGCTTCTTCACCAAATGAAAGTAAGAATAAAAATGAAGTTTTGTAAAAGAAATGAAGAGAAATTAAGGAGGAGATACGTTAATATTATATTATTTTAAAAGAGCTCCGTTTTGCTACAAGGTAGCAAGTCGACTGTTGGAATTTTCCAGTCGGTACCACATATGTGTTGAATTTTTGGTGTTTTAGTTGGTATATTCTGACTGAGAAATGTTAGTAAATTTTTTATTTTATTTTACTTTGCTTTGGTTTTGTTTGGCAATAAAAAGAGCAGGAAAAAATATGACACTTTTATTGTTATAAAAATTTCAGCATTTCATTCATTTCATTGTATTTATAAATGCATTATATTAAACTAAAACACAAAATTTATATGAATAAAATCAACTTATCTACCAGATAGTGATATTTCCTTAGGGTTGTTGAAGGCAACTATAGCTATATTAAATAGGAATGTATTTTCGATCATATACAAACATTATCCTAAAAATATTTTTCATTTGAGCTCTCCACTGCTGCATTCTTCTGTCTTACCCCAAAATAGATAATAGTATATATCTTATTTTGTATGATTAGTCTCAGTTTTCTCTTTAATGATTTCCTTGGTTAAACTAGTTGAATAGACATAGTCTTCGGAGTGTGATCTTTTGCTGAGGCTTTGGGTGTAGTCGAACACTCCATGAATGTATCTCGAACATTCTGAGATAAAGACTTCTCAGATATAAATATTACCCTCGGACAAAATGTCTCGGACAATTTTCATACTTGGACAAAATACCTCAGACAATTATCATCCTCGGACATTTTTTCTTTGTACATTCAACTTTAAACTTCATCTTCAGACATCTTACTCTCAAACACTTTAGTATCACCCTCGAACATTTTATCCTCGAACATATAAGCCTCGACATGTTGGCCTCAACCATTTACACCTCATACAGATGCTATGATCTTGCTTATTTTGAGGCTCGAACACGCATGCATTTTGCTTTGGACATGCATATAAATGTAGTAAAATTGTCACATTTTTTAACAATATGTGGGTTAAATTATAGTGACACTTTTTATAAGGTTTCATGGCATTAATCCATTTTTTAAGTAACATTTTATCCATAATAAGTAACATGTATCTATGACGAATAATATTTTTTTATAATAAGTAACATTGTATATAACAACTAATATTTGGTTCATAATGTGTATTATTTAATCTATAGAGTAAATTACATCACATGTACTTGAACTTTATCGTGTGTTACAAGTAAGTACCTGGATTTTATTTTATTTTTTGCAATTTTGTATCCGAACTTGAATTTAGCTAGAGTGTTAATACCTGAAGACAAATCTGTTTAAATTTCTCCGTCAACCCGCACGTGATATGTCACGTGGTGAATAGAAAAATGGTAGATGTGATATTTTCACCCATCCTATGTTCCCCATTCCCCCTCGGTTCTTCTCCTTTTCCCTGATTAACTCTCTCAATTTAACACACATAAAAAATTGAGAGCATAAAATAACCTAAGGCAAAATAATTTTCTAACAGACACTTTGATTTTGATTTAGTCGCAGAAATTGATTAAGGGTTTGCGATTTCAAAGGCTCACATGAAGAGAGGGAAATTGAATGCTTGAGTTGTTCTCCGTCCATGAGATTTTTTGAATGATTGGGTTCCCACAGTAGCACAATATATGCTCTATTATCTGAATTCCACCATTAATGGCGTCCATTAAGAGCTTTAATCGTGATTTTCACCTTCTCTTTTGGGATTTTGATGCAAAGGTTAGAGGGCACAATATTTTGCCCTAACCCAATTTCTTGTAGTTTTGACCTCTACATATCGGGTAAAATTTTTATTTAGAGCATCAAAGAAGAAGAAAGGGGGTGAAAAGATGACTTCTACCCTTTTTCTATTCATAACGTGCAGGTTGATGGAGAAATTTCACAGAATTGGCTTCAGGTATTAACGTTGCAACAAAATTCAAGTTTGGATATGACATTACAAAAAAAAAAAAAAAATCGGGAACCTACTTATAACACGCGATAAAGTTCAGATATCTGGGATGTAATTTATTCTAATTTATAATGAGTAACATTGTCCATAACTAGTAGTATTGTTCATAACGAATAATATTTAGTCCATAATAAATAATATTGTCCATAATAAACAATATTTTTCAGGAATTTCAATAAACTCCCCCAAATAAAAATATTTCATTACAAAAATTCCTCAAATATGCTGGTTCACTGGCCAAATAATAATGATTTTGAGACACTACTTTCTCAGAAAATTATTTGGAGCTAAAACCTGAACCCAATTTCATTATTTCCTTTTTTTTTAAAGAAAAAAGAAGAAGAAGAAGAAGTAATATTTACTTATCAATTTATAAAAATTGAAATTTAGTAATATATTAATTATAAAAAATAATGTTCAAATTGAAATTGAATGTGAGCAATTAATAAAGTATCTTATTATACATTAAATTGGAATTGGAAAAATTGACACGTACCATAAGCAAGTTACCATCAGTTGTTCAGGAAATTGATGAGAGCAAGTAGAACATAGATTGCAATTTTATTTAAAAAAGAAAGAAAGTAGAACATAGATTATTGCAGCGCGTAAGAAGGAAGGTGCATGTGGTTTTATTACAAAAAACAATGATGGTGCTTATATATATATTGAATATTATTAGTAGAATGGGATTGGTTTGCTTTGGTAAATGATACCAGCGATATTAATTTTAATCGAAACAATTTATAATAGAATACTCAATAATTATTTTATCTCAACAATTATTTTATTTAGTATTGAATCTATCTTTCTATCGAATAAAAATTAGATGCTTCGTGGTCCAAGAAAAGAAAAAGGAAATTGATATGTAGTAGATGGTTTTCTCCCCCTAAAATATTATGCATCTATTTATTTTTTCACTATATTGTAACCTATTTGTAAATAATAAAAAAATCACTTATAATATCTCTTAATTATCTAATTTAAATGAAATAAATAATTCAATTTAAATAATAACAGGGGAAGAAGTTAAATATAAATTAACAAAAAAGCAATTATTTCGGAAAAAGTAGAAAAATAGACTTTCCCCACCAAATTTTTTATTAATTCAAAGCAGAGGGATAGTAGGACCCACTCCTTCAGATAATAATTATTTCAGCAGGGTTATAGTCATTCATTCATACATACAAGAGCAAAAATCAGTGGTCCCACTCCCAGCATCACATCACATATGTGAGCCCCATTTTTGTGTCTGGGTATGCACAATAGATGATAATAGCAGATTTTCCGAATCAATATACGGTTTCACAACGGTACTGTAGCCACTCAGTGCATCATAATACCTGGACCACAGCATTACGCCTCCGTACTTGGATGTGGTTTTTATCGCCGGAAGAACTTGACCGGTGAGAACCTCAGGCGGGATGTAGCCGCGGCCGTTATAGGCAGCATCGAAGGAGGCCGGTAACCCCAGAAAGAGCTTCCCCGCCTTAAGCTTCGAAGCCCATCCACTCCACGCATTTAAAAGCCGACCTACACCAGCCTCGTCAGCGCTATTATACTGGCATTTCGGATTGTTATAGAACTGAACCCAAACGAAGTCGAAAAGCCCCGTCTCGATTGCTGTCCCGAGATAATCGTCGTCGCACAGCGGAGATGCTGACAAATAGTAAGTCTTCGTTGTTTGTCGGCTGTAAAATTCCTTCAGGCAGCGACCAAGAACGTCGTAATAAAGCGGGGAACCACCCTCGATGGCGAAATCTACGCCGTCCAAAATAGCATCGACTCCCAAAGGACGACGCGTGGCAGCAGATGAGTAGGTCCCACCGCCACCGCCCAGATAGGAATTCCATATTTGGTCCGCAACCCTCTTGGCATCCTCAGGGGATTTGAGAGAATAGTTTCCGTGGTAAGAATCTCCTCCGATGGAGAGGAAGATCTTGACACCGTGGCTCTGGCAGATCTTTATTTGTTCGCCCAATCTGGTGCACGTGTTCTCCTCCAGTGGGTTGCAGTGACCTGCTGCGAGGTTGAGTCCCAGGTCTTGTCCGCCGCCAAAATTGTTAAGAAAGGCAATGCTTATGTAAGAATAGAGGCCCGTATCACAGGCTTCGTCTAGACTTCCTTCGTTGCCGTTTTGACCCCAGTAGATTCCTATGCCTCCATCACCCTTAGAGGTTTGGATTAGGATCGCGAAAACCAGTAGAAGTACAGGTTTGGCTTTAAAACCCATTTTCATGTATACCATAGCTCAAACCCCTTTATATATAGAGGTTTTGAGGGTGTCTAAATTGTAATGATTAAGTAATATCAAGCTTTTACCCCGTATAAAAAAGTTTCATCTCAGAAAAAATCCATTAATTTGTAATCCACTTGGTTGTGGTGGATCCAAATCATCCATATCCATGAATGCGGAGAGACATTGAGGGAGGCTAATAAAATAAAATACATTCTTAAATCGTGGGACTTTTTAATTACTGCACTATATATCAATAATATTTAATATCTTTAACGGCATTTACTATGGCAATTCTTAATTTTGTAATATATTTAATGTATTACTTACCTAACATACCACCTTTTTGTCTATTGTTCTTCTTTCTTTGCCATTGCTAATTCTTCTCTAACTCTTAATAGCGATGACAAATCATCATTCATCACTAGTACTTGATTTAATAGCAGGAGTTTTATATGAGAAAAGGAATATATGGGCACATTTAGTAATTATATTAATTATGAAGTAGTATATTAGATTAAATTAGACTATAGTGTATTAATATTGTCTAATGTTGATGCATAATCGTACCTTATTATAATTTTTGTAAAAAATTGATATTGTTACTACTTATCTAATATTTTAAATAATTATATTATTCAAATAAACGCGAGTAATTTTTGTTATTAATTAATGTATTAAATAGAGTTTTGATTATTCATGATAATAATTAGATTATCTAAAGTTATATAATATTAAAAAAAATAAGAAAAATAATAACATTGCAATATATAAAAAAATATTACGTGAGTGAATTTTTGCAAGTAAATTTATGTACTTTATTATGGTAAAGAAAGAAAGAACTGAGAGTCAAATTACAATAAAAATAATTCTGACGGAAAAAATGCATTTTGTCGTTATCCTCATTCCTATGGACTTCTTTATTGCTCAGTTTGACGGTCCCAACGAAAAAAAAAAAAAAGCTGTGATTTGGGGAAAAGAAAAGAACAAAAAAAAAAAAAAATTTTGAATGAAAGAAAACTTAGACTGCAGGTGTGAAGCGTAGACCCAGGAGAGGATAAGGGTCACGTTGTGCTGTCGAAACTGCATAAAGGAGCGCGCATAATTTTAAGCTTAAATGTTTTTTTATTTTTTATTTTTTATGGTAAAGAAACCAATCAAAGTGTTAAATTAATTGATCTCTGCGGGAAGAATTGAGTCCTTTTAATGTTGGAGTGTACATCGTTACCATCCAATACATTTAGCCAATATTCAAACCGATTATATATTTATATATAATATATATTAGTTTTTGGATTGTTCAACTTATCCAATCCAAATGTAAGAGAAAATTCAACATTATCTTGATCGGTTTGAATTATACACGGTATGCATGGTTGCATATAAATTTTGTAAAATCTCAAATATTAAAATCGACTTGATCCTATTTAGACTTCAATTGCAGATCTTTATTAAACTATCTACCATTTCAATGTTGTATCGGAAGTACTTAGTGATTCATATCTATCATCATTTTATTTTTAAAATTCCAAAGGAATTTTTGCAATTATATCCTACAAATAGTAACTGGCTTTTCTCGATAACGAGTATGGACCATGTTCATGGAAATATCCTGCAGCTGTAAGAAGCAATGAATGGGTTGGATTTACGACTTCAATAAGTTGAAGGAGAGAGTCACGACTAGATTTGAAAGTTGGAATGGACAGCTGCTTTCAAAAGCAAGGAAGATGATCCTCATCAAATATGTTGTGCAAGCAATTCCTACTTATACAATGTCCACATTGAGAATTTCCGAAGGGGTTCGTAACAACCTTGACACTGTTGTGAGGAGATTTGGTGGAAATCATATAAGAGGAACAACAGCTTTTTGGCTTTAAAACAATTGAGGGATATATGCAAACCGAAAAAGGCTGGGGGCTTGGGGTTTAGATTGTTTAGTGAGTTCAACCTGGCACGTTTGGCAAAACTAGCTTGGAAATTAGCTAGTGGGGAGGAAACTCGTAGGACAAAAGTTTTGGGGGCAAAGTATTTGAAAGGAAAATCATTCTTTGAAGTGGAAACACTAAAGGGAATTCCATGACTTGGTAGGGAATTTTGAAAGCAAGAAAGCTCTTGTTAAAAGGAGCATGTTTCAAAGTTGGAGATGGCTTCTCGATGAACCCTTGGGTTGACCCATGAGTGCCTAAATTAAAGATGGAGTTCCCAAGGCCATTGATGGAGTAAACCGTGAAGGATATAGAAGGGTTGCTGACTTAAAAATCAAAGGCATATAACATTGGAATCACGGGTTACTGCTGCAACTATTTGAAGAAAATGATGTCATTGAAATTTTAAAGCTGAAATTGCTAGATTTACAATGCAATGACAAGTTGCTGTGGTTAGGCAATAAAAGAGGAGTGTTTTCGATCAGAAGTTGTTTCAAAGTTAATTTTGGGTTTTCTAAGGAGTTTTCTAGAAAATGGAAGAAGCTATGGGACCTTGACATCCATGAGAGGCTCAAAGTTTTCATTTGGAGCGTTGCATATAACATCCTTCCTACAAGAGAGGTCCTTAAGAGATTCAATGATATTGATATTGCTTGCAGCATCTATGGAAAGGAAGTTGAAACTTTGATGCACTTGTTTAGGGAATGCCAAGTCATTCGGTTGTTGGCTTTCGAGAGTAAATGGGGTTTAAGAATGGGGATTTGGGATAACAGTGGTGATTTGGTGGATGTATGTTTAAACCCCATTGTGACAGATTTACCGCAGGGGTGAATGCAAATTTTGTTTCTGTTTTCTGGGCAACTCTATTTTACTATGTGTGGAATTATAGAAATGGAATGTTGTTTGGCACTGGAAAAAGATTGGAAGAGACTATTGTTGACTTTGAGAAAATGGTGGAAGACATGTTGAGGCATGTGGAGTTTGATAGACAGGAAAGGAGACTTGCTCCGGACATTGCTTAGACCCCTCATTGGCATGGCTGAAGATTAATATTGATGCCTCCTTTAAAGAAGGCAACTCGGCTTTAGCTATGGTGTGCCAAAACTCAGAAGGAAAAATCATTTTAATGGCTACCCAAGCTTGCAGTTGTGATTCCCCTTTTGAAGCTGAGGTTAAGGCTATTAGATGGGCAGTTGAGATGATGAACGAAAGAGGTTGGCAGAACCTGGTTTGGAAATTGGATGCCTCTGATGTGGTAAAGGATATTAGAGAGGTTGCTGACCCTAGCAAAAGGAGTACAGTGTATGATATGCTAAAGATAATGAGCCTTTTTGTCAAGCATGGCTGGCAGATAGAATGGCAACACAGATCATCCAAATCCCTTGCTGATGTTGTAGCTAAAATAGCTAAAAGGACTTCGTTGAACAATATTTCACTTTATTTTGATGTTTTTAATTTGAACTTAATTCCTTTGAGACTTTTGAACCTAGCTACTGTTGATGCTCTAGGTTGTTGATTGTTTGTTGTTTCTTTCCTCCGTTTTAGAGGGCCTTTTGTGCTTAATGAAAGCTTATTTTATCAAAAAAAAGATCAATCTTAAAAAATATAAACTGATAAAATTTGAGATTAATAATAAATTGGGCGTTATACATTTTGAGGAGATATATTACGTCCAATGCACGTACTTTGACTTTTTTGCAGAGATTGTCATAACGTCATACGTATGTGAACTTTGACCATGGTCTCCTTCCAACTAGAGGTGGGTAAAACTAAACTAAACTATTTAAACCAAACCAAACCGTTGTTTTTGGTTCGGTTTATAAAGGATAAACGGTTTGGTTCGGTTTATTAAAAACCAAATCGCCACTTAATAAATAATATATTATTAATATTTTATTATTATTAATGATATATATTACTAATATATATATTTTTAATATTTTTTTATTATTAATGGGTAGTTTTGAATTTTAATATATATTTTTTAATTTTAAGTGAGATTATCCCTAACCGTAACTAATGCATCACGTTTCATTTTTCACCCCCTCTGCCTCCACCATTATCCACTCTCCCTCCAGACTCTCCACTCTAGCAGCGCTGAATCTGCTCACAACCTCACATTACACTCGCGTCTCATGGTCTCACAGCCTCACATTTCATTTTTAACCACCTCCGCCTCCAGTCTCCATTCTCACTCCAGTAACGCTGAAGTTGCTCACACAACCAGCAACCTCACACTCATGTCTCATAGTCACAGCCTTTGAGCCTCACACTCCTATTCCGGTGATCCCGCCTCGTGTCTAAACTTCAAAGTGTCCGGCTATCATGACCCGTGTCCGAACAATCACCTCCTTTCGGCCTTCCAGCTAATTGTGCGTGGCGGCTCATATCAGCACCAAAGCCGACAAAATCCCCTTCTCCTTCTCTTTCCGTACGTTCTCTCTTCTTTATTTTATTTTATTTTACTTTTGTGTGTTTTTAGTTTTAGGGATTTTTCCTTGAATTCTTAAGAATTTGATTAACTGAGTTTTTTTTTTTTAGTTTTTCTGAAAGTTTTTATTTATGGAAACTATGGCAATATAAGTTGAATTGAAGATAGGAATGTTCATATTTATATTGTGTGTTTCTCTCTTCTACTAATTAACCTTCAATCTTTAAAAGGGTTTTTGAAAGCTAATAAAGTTTCAGCTTTGTTTTTCTGTTTTAATACTTGTTGTGTGAAATTTTAATAAATGAAATTGTTGCATTTTGATGATTTGGGCTATAAAATTAAATGTCGCAATTTAAACCGTTCAACAAAACCGAACCAAACCGTTCATGAAAGGTTTGGTTTGAATGGTTTTAACAGTTTGGTTTGATTTGTTATTAAGCTACACTGTCAATTACAATTTAGTCTAAATTTTTATAAAAAATCAAACCAAACCTCGTCATTCCCTACCTCCAACACTGAACTTTGACCATGGTCTCCCTCCAACACTCACCATCATGACTAGGCCCACGAAGTTATTGTTTTCAGACCCAAATTTTATTTTTAGGCAAAAGAAACTCAAATTTTATTAACTTTAATACCTTGTTAATTATTATTTTTGATTTATTTCTTCTTTAAACGATAAAACATTAGAGAGTAAGCAAACAGATTGAAAGCAATATGTGATCGAGGCATATGTAATATATATGAATATCTGATCAATTTGTATTGATTGTTATTCATAAAAAAATAAAATAAAATAAAATAAAAAAATAAAAAATAAAAAATTATACCGATTGTTTTATATTTTCATTATACGTAAACATATCAATATTCAAATTAATCGTCATTGAAAAAAGTGATTGATTACAATCTATATATATTTTTATAAAAAAAATATTATTTGTCATTGCACTTACGAGATTTGCGAATGACCTATCTATCATTAAAGATTAATTTTTTTCATTATAAAATTTTTAATATAAAAAAAATTAAATGTTGCCAATTAATACCTATCCCATCATAGCTCGGATGGTGAAGAAAAACAAAATTCATTTTTAAAGGTTTTGTTTGAGACATGATATGCACTATGCAGAAAGATTTGTTTAAAGCAAAGTTTTGTTTGAGAAATTGATTCCTACTTGAAACATTTGGTTTCCCGTCTCAATTAAGAGGAGTCATGGGAAATAACAGGTTCAAAAATCAAAATCAATTTCTTTTTTAAATCTTGCAGCAGCTGCACAGGCCCTTCTAGCATGTCTTGTTCGACCAACGAGAAAGTATTAACATATGGAACAATTACATTATGGTATATATTCGTGTTAATGTAATTTTAATGATCTATAATTATGTGAAATTCCACCTGAATATGAGCAAAACATGCATTCAAATTAATAATGCTATGATACCAAATTAACAACATGCATTCAAAACAAAACAGGACTGAATATCATGAGCATGAATAATTATATATGATTTTATTCATCACCAGAACAATTTGCTACATATACTGTGTGAAACCACATCGTCGCTGCCATAGGTAGCAAAACCTATTGGTCCCCGTAACTTATTCAAAACGATGTATATATATATATAAAATGTAGGTATATATATCATATATGGAAACTTAGATGTTTCCTTTAATGGCGGTGCTGTATCCATTATCGTACTGTTTGCTCCAAAGCATAATTCCTCCATACTTGGGAGAAGTCTTGATTTTGGGAAGAACTTGAGAGTTGAGAACGTCGGCGGGAATGAATCCGCCAGCTGGAGCAGCCTCAGCAGAAGCAGGTAGGCCCATGAACAGCTGTTTTGCCTGAGAGTTGGCCCACTGGTTCCACGAGTTCAAAAGATTGTCCACGTTGCCAGCATAATGGCACGGAGGGTTGTTGTAGAACTGAACCCAAACGTAGTCAAACAGACCGGTCTTGATAGCGCCGTCGAGATGAGCATCGGGGATGGGGCACTGCGGAGCTGCAGCCAAGTACACCTTCCGTTCGGTGTGACCGCTGAGAGACTTTGCCAGCTCATCCCAGAACTGTCCCGAACCGGCTTCGATGTCGAAATCGATGCCGTCCAGCACCGCGTCGCCTAGAGGACGAGAATCGGACTGGCCGCCGAGGAAGTTGTTCCAGAGATAGTCGGAGACCTGCCTCGCATCGTCGGCGGAGGAAAGAGAGTAGCTTCCGGTGGCACCGCCAATGGAGAGGAGGACTTTGATGCCTTTGCCTTGGCAAGCTTTGATGTCGGTGCTTAGGCCTTTGCAAGTTCCGGCGCCGGGATCGCAGTTGTAGGCGAGGTTGAGGACCGGGGTTTGGCCGTTGCCGAAAGTGGTGAGGAAAGCTATGTTCACGAACTGGTAGTTTCCAGTGTTGCACGTGTCGGCTAAAGTGCCTTCGTTTGAGTTTTGACCCCAGTATATGGCGATCCCGGCAGCTTCAGAGGACCTGAATGCAGAGATAGTAAGTATGAGGAAAAGCAGGAGAGATGAGGCATATTGTGATTTGCTTATTGCCATGTTGATTGCTGGCTCAGTGATATGTATCAGTAGGAGCTGATAAGTGTAATTATAGTTCTGAGACTTTGTTGTTGCTGTGCTTAAATGATGGAGAGAGCTTACTTATTTATACTCGTGGGAATTCATTATTATAATGGTCCAAGGAAAGAAAAGTAGCCGTGTCTTGCAGGTAATTAATTGCTTATCTGAAAGCCGTGTCTTGAAAATTATGATTCAGTTCTTGAATTATTTTAGTCCAAATAATTAAATGAAAACATCACCCCGTCAATCAATCTAGAATGGAAAATATGAGGAAAGTATGCTAACTCAACTTGTTCAGATACAAAGGGATAGACTATTCAACTTGTTAACGTAGCTAGAAAGCTAAAGTCGGTCTTTATATGAGGAAAATATGCTAACTCATACGTTTGATGATGACGATACGCTTTCAAATAACTTATGGTGTTCATTAAGCTATAAAAAAAAATAAATAAATAAATAAATAACAAAATAAAAAAATAAAATAAAATAAAGGCTAGAAATATGATAAGATAACTCATAGATATGATGATGACGATACACTTTAATTCAAATAACTTATGGTTAATTAAGCGGTAATTCAGTTGAGATTAGGTGACCTAAACATAGAATTATTAATTTTACTCATAGAGGGATCCCAAAAGGATTAGCAGTAGTCATGACTAGGGATTTGCAAAAATATTGACCAACTAATGAAACCGACCAATCAAATTCAATCCAACTTGTATGGATCGGTTATTTTAGTATAATTGGATTGAATCGGTTTTGAAAATTCAAAATCGATAGTTGGTTCGGTTCTGTTTTTAACGTTAAAAACCTATAAAACCGATCTAAATCGAACCGATTACCTTATAACTTTTTTTTTCAGGTAGCTCAACAAGCAGACCCTGCAGGCGCTACCCCTTGCGCTTGATCCTACAATTATTTTACAAAGAATGTGGCAATTAGTTTAATATTACTCATATGTAGGCTTTGTTGTATTAACTTAAATTTGGAGTTACATTATTGGATTATTGTATTAGTGTAGTAATTTTGTTTTGTTTTGTTTTAGTTTAATACGTTTATTTGCCATGTTATTTTTTTAATCATTTATGTGTTAGGTTTTAAAAAGAACGTAATTTTTTAAACAAAGTTGAAGCGCAACAAATTTTTGGCACAAAAAATATCTCAAATGTCAATATTCAAAGTAAAAAAGTTCAAAAATTAAATTTTAAAAAATCTAAAAAAAAATAAATAAAATTTAAAACTAAACCGATCCAATCCAATTACTAATTGGATTGGATTGGATTTGATTTGATGTATAAATCAGATTGGATTGAAAAAAATAAAATCAATTACTAATTGGATCAGATTTGTTATTTCCAAAATAAGTCAGTTTCAAACTGATGAACACCCTTAGTTATGACCCTCCAAAATTTCTTTAGAGCGTCACTCTTTAAATTAAATTTTTATTTTTATTAAGATTCAATTTTTTTTTAATAATTTTAATGAACTCTTTAAATTAAAAAAATTAAAATAGAGAGAGCCAAATGCACTCCCTATATAAAAATTTTAATAAATGTATTTAATGCTTTATAATTTTCTATTCACACTTATAATTAAATTTATTATAATTTTATTTTTTTATTTTTTAAATACTATGGTGTATGGAGGAAGAAAAAAAATAAGAAAATATGAATTATAAATGTTAATGGAAAAGTGAAAAATAAAAAGTAATTATAGAGAATACTATTGAAATTATATAAAAAAAAAAATTCATAATTTTTTTTTTAAGATTTTTTTTTAATTTAAAATTTATGCTTTTTAAAATAAAATGTAACATTGAAGATGCTCTTAGTATCATATGGGCATGTTTAGTATGCAAGACTATATTGTGTTAATTTTATTGGATTGAACCGATCTGTATTATAATGTATTGTGTTGTACTATATTAATATTGCACCATGTTTGGCCTGGATACAAACTATACTATAAAAAAATAAAAAATTCAATAAAAATAATTTTGACAATAAAATTATTTTTATTACTAGTCATAAAATTTTCTTAAATAATTATATTATTAAAAACATAATATTTGATCTTTTAACACCATTCACCTAATGTTTTATGATAATTATATTGTTTAAATAGATTAAATTAATTTTTTTATAATTATAGATAATTTTTAATAATTATTATATTTGTGAGCAAAAACCAAACTAAACCGTTTAAACCGAACCAAATTATTGCTTTTGGTTCGGTTTGATTCAGTTTATTGTATAACTAAACCACCATCAACGGTTTGGTTTGCAGTTTGGATGGTTTTTAACTAAACTAACCCAAACCGCAACTTAATAAATAATATATTTATAATATTTTTTATTATTAATATATATATATTTTTAATATTTTTTATTATTAATACTTTTAATATAATTGGTAGTTTTACTTTTAATATATATATATATATATATTATTTATTTTTCTGTTTAGGCCAAATGATTACTGAGAGATAGCCCTAAGACAATTTTTTTTTTTCAATTTTTCACCCCCTCTGCACCCTCCGCCTCCCTCCCCAATCTCCAGACTCTCCAAAGGCACAAAAGCAGACAACCTCACACTCCCTGTGTCCGGCGATCCCATTTGTTTGTGTGTCCAGCCTTCTCACTCAGTAGTCTCACGGCTCACACTCCCCATGTTCGGCGATCCTGTTTGTCCGTGTGTATGGCCTTTGCACTCATTAATCTCACGGCTCAGTGTCCGACGATCCCGTGTGTCCCTGTGTATGGCCTTCCTGCTTATTGTGCGTGGCAGCTCAGACCCAAAGCAAGATTCTCAAGCCAGAGCAGACGGTTTGGTCTCACGTTCTCTATCTTTTTTTTTTTTTTTTATCTTTTTTTACTTTTATGTGTTTTTTGTTTTAGGGATTTTTCTGGGTTTTTTTTTTAGTTTTTCTAAAAGTTTTTGTTTCTGGGAATGGTAATCTGATTTTGAGTTAGAATTGTTGCTTTTTGCTTTTTGATGATTTGGGCTTCCACCTTCCAGTTAGAATCCACTCCTTCCTCTTTTTGCTTGGTGCGACAAATTTCTGTTCTAGATTCAAGGTAAGTAAGCGCTTACTCGATTCATCTTGAATGCTAATTATTTTGATTTCAATATTCATCTTGAATGTAATTCGGTTGCTGGTTATTTTGATTTTAAACTCAATATTCATGTTGAATGTGATTCGGTTGTTGCTGTGTGTTCGGTTGCTACCTGCTGGTTATGTACCCATAATTTATGATTTTGTTTTGTTTGTATATGTGGTTTAAATAGGTTTAAAATGGAGATTGACCATTTAGATGAGTTTGATGAGGCTGATGAGTTTTTTTGATGGTTGTTCACCCCTTGAAGTAGAATTAGTATCTCAAGCCTCAGAACAAGTAGATAAACCCGATTTTAAAACCAACAAGAGAAAACCTTTCAGGCCCAAATATGATGTTTGGATCATTATGAGAAAATTAAAAATACTGATAGGTGCAAATGTAAATATTGTGGTCAAGATTATAAATGGGATTCTAAGAGACTTGGGACTAGTACGTTGCGCAATCATTTAGTTCACTAGTGCAAGAAGTACCCCTAAAGGTTGAAAGATAAAACAACAAAATTGATTTCCTTTAAGTCTAAGGTTAGTGAGAGTGGTACTAACAATTTAGTATTCTGGACATTTAGTAAAGAAGCATGTAGGGCTACATGTGCTGAAATGATTGTTGTTGATGAGTTGGCATTTAGTCGTGTTGAGGGACGAGAGTTTAGAAAGTATTCTAGAACTTTGAACCTGCAGTTTGATCTACCATCCCGTAGAACAGTTTCTAGGGATGTGTTTCAATTATTTTTGGATGAGAAAAAGTCTTTGAAGAGATTGTTCTCTTTGAATAATCAAAGAGTTTGCCTTACTACAGATATTTGGACTTCCATTCAAAACAACAACTACATGTCCCTTACTGCTCATTTTATTGATAATAATTAAAACATGTATAAGAGAATCTTAAATTTTTGTGTGGTTAAAAATCATAAAGGTGAGACAATTGGAAAAGTGATTGAGGATTGTTTGCTTGAATGAGGTATTGAGAGGGTTTTTGATGTAGAAACAAACAATAAAAGAGATAAACCTGTCAAGCAATTCAATCGAGATGCTCTGAATGCTAGAGGGAGACATATTTCATTAAACAAACTATAGAAGGTAGTTTCGCAGATTACAACAATGGCGGCAAAATAATCAGACTACCTTGCGAAGAAGACGAGCCTGGTATTAATACCAGTCCATTTGACAAAACGGTGTCGTAACAAGTAACTGTCTTGACATGTAGACGCAAAAAAGGACAAAAGCAGTTACGGAAAGACAAAGACCAAATGGTCTTTATAAAAGACATTTAAACGGCTAATATTTAAGGATAAAAGAGTAACTTCCAAATTTAAACTAAAAGGTTGCAACAGTACTAAATAGGGACTTCATCCTCAAGCTCTGTTTGCTGGTCTCCTTCCATGGTTGAATGCACCTCATCAATCCCTTCGTCACTCAAGGAACTCGCCCCGAGTGATTCGTGAAGAATGGAAGCATCATCAGGTGGAATATAAAGACTGAGATCGGCGACGTTGAAGATGGGAGAAAGATTCATGTCTTCGAGCAAATCAAGAAGATAGGCGTTAGGCCCCAAAATTTTCTGGATGCGAAAAGGGCCGAGCTTTTTCAACCGGAGCTTATGATAGGTGCCGGCTGGGAAATGTTCTTTCTTCAGATAAATCATGACCAGGTCATCAATTTGGTAAGTTTTCTCGCGCCTATGTCTGTTTGCTGCTAACTTGTATGTGAGATTTGCTACTTCGATTTTTTTTTTAATGTCATTGTGAAACTGAGTGTAATTGTCAACGAATGTAGATGCTTCTTTATGTTGGAACCCAGGAATAAAAAGTAGATCGACAGTAGCATTAGGACTTTTGGTGTAGACAATAGTGAAAGGGGTTAAGCCAGTAGTACGGTTAACCATACTATTGTAGGCAAATTCAGCTTGAGGGAGGAAGGAATCCCATTGCTTAGGCTTGTCATGAGCTAAACATCTTAGCATATTGCCTAGAGTTCGATTAACAACCTCAGTCTGACCGTCAGTTTATGGATGATAAGCACTACTGAATTGAAGCCGAGTGTCAAACCTTTTCCACAGCAATTTCCAAAAATGATTTACAAAACGAACATCCCTGTCTGAAGTGATAGACTTAGGGATTCCATGGAGTCGAACTATGTCACGGAAGAAGAGGGTGGCCACATAACTTGCATCTGAGGCTTTCTTACAAGGCATGAAGTGTGCCATCTTGGAGAACCTATATGCAACAACCAAAATAGAGTCAGTTTTTCGTTGTGTCATAGGCAGTCCAAGGATAAAATCCATGGACAGGTCTTCCCAAATGGTGTTAGGAACATGCAATGGAGTATAAAGTCTAGTATTTTGAGTGCTGCCTTTAGCTAGTTAGCAAATGCCACATCTCTGTATGAACTATAGGATCTCAGTTTTCATCTTAGGCCAGTAGAACCTACTAGCAATAGAACTTGTAGTTTTATCCCAGCCCAAATGAGCTGCTAGGCCCTCAGAATGTAGATTATGGATGATAAATTTCCAGAGAGAAGTTCTTGGAATACAAAGTTGATTTCCCTTAAAAAGGTAACCATCAGCAATGTGGAAATCTTCTGTCTTGTTTTTGAGTAGGCACTGTTCCCAAATTAAGGAGAAATCAACATCTGATTCATATAAAACCTTGGAGATGATAGAATTCTTGTTAGCTGAATTGAAGGGTTGAAAGTAGTGTATACTTCCTGCTTAGGGCGTCAGCCACCTTATTGGACTTGCCAGACTTATGATGGAAGGAGTAATGAAACTTTTGTAGGAACTCAACCCACCTGGCATGTAAGTCATTCAACTTTTTCTGAGAATTGAGATACTTGAGAGGGTGGTGGTCACTATGGAGAATGAAATCTCTCTGCACAAGGTAGTGCTCCCAGTGATGAAAAGCTCTGATTACTGCATAAAGTTCCTGCTCATAAGTTGTCCACTTCTGTCTAGCTGAGCACAGCTTTTCACTAAAGAACTCAATAGGTTTGCCTTTCTGAATTAAAATTGCCCCTATACCAACCTTAAAGGCATCAATTTCAACTTCAAAGACCTTGTCAAAGTTAGGTAATGCTAAAACTGGAGCTTGAGTAAGCTTTTAATTGAGGAGGGAGAAACTGTCAACTTAAATAGGTCCCCATTAAAACTCTCCTTTCTTTAAGCAAGTAGTGAGAGGAGCTGCTACAGTGCTGAAGCCTTTGATGAATCTTCTGTAGAAAATGGTCAATCCATGGAAGCTTCTCAGTTCTGAAACATTCTGAGGAGTTTTCCAATCAATGATGGCCTGAATTTTCATGGGGTCAGTGTGTATTCCTTCTTTGTTGATAATAAACCCTAAGAACAACAACTTTTCAGTGAAAAATTCACATTTATGCAAGCCGAGATAAAGTTTGTTTTCTCTACGGACTTGTAAAACCTATTGCAGCTGTGCCAAGTGATCCTTTTTGTTGTGACTGTAGATGAGTATATCATCAAAATAGACAACCACAAAATGTCCAATAAAAGGTTTCAATACCTAGTTCATTAGCCTCATAAAAGTGCTAGGTGCATTGCACAATCCGAATGGCATAACCTGCCATTCATAGAGCCACTCCCTACTTTTGAAAGTTTTCTTCCATTCATCTCCAGCCCTGACTCGAATTTGGTGATAACCATTCTTGAGATCCAGCTTTGAAAACACTACAGAACCTTCCAGCTTGTCAAGCATGTTCTCCAGTCTTGGTATTGGAAACTGATATTTCACAGTGATTTTGTTGACAGCCCTACTATCGACACACATCCTCCAAGTTTGGTCTTTTTTTGGCACTAAGAAGGCAAGTACAGCACAAGGGCTCAAGCTAGGTTTTGCGAGTTGCTTAGTCACTAGATCATCCACAATACCTTGAAGAATTTCATGTTCTTTTGGACTCATTCTGTAATGGGGCAGGTTAGGCAGGCTGGATCTAGGAATAAGATCTATGTTGTGTTGGATGTCTCTCATTGGGGGGAGTTCATTTGGTAGTTCTGAGGGTGACAAATCACTGTATTCTTGCAGCAAAGGTTGAACCACTTTTGGAACTAAGCTGGTTATGGTTTCAGGATCTTTCAATATGAATCCAACAAGTGAATCTGTTGGTTTGATCAATTTTTGGAACCTGTTACCTTCAGTAATGATTAAAATACCCTTTTGGGAGTGTGGATGGGTTGGGGCAGTGGTTTGGGTAGTATTTGGCAAGAAGACAAGCTTCTTGCTGTGCCAAAAGAAAGAGTAAGTGTTGGCTTTCCCATCGTGTGTGACCTGCCTATTAAATTGCCAAGGCCTGCCCAATAGGAGATGGCAGGCATCCATGTGAACTACATCACATTTAATTGTGTCAACATAGTTGGTTCCAATAGAAAAAGGTACCTGACATTGCTCACTGACTTTGGTGTCAATACCCTTTTTGATCCACCCAATCTTATAAGGCTGAGGATGCTTTGAAGTTTGTAATTGCATCACACACCTTGCCTTTGATAGTGCACCTAGTTTTTAAAATAGATTGCCTCTGAGTTGATAAGGATGTTTTAGATGTGTAGAGGAGATTTTGCAGAATGCACAGCAATGGTTCTCCTTTGTCAGCTGTGAACTCCTCAACCTCTTCTGTAGGTTCTTCAGCTGTGTCATCTTCTTCATAACTGAACTCATCAACATCTTCATTGAGGTGGAGAACTCTCCTTTGTTGGACCTGTGCCCTGGATGGTTGCACCTAAAGCATTTGAGAGGGAATGGTCTGGAATATGGATTAGCATTGGTGTTTGGTCTTGTATAAGGCATTGGTTGTTTACCAAGAGCTTGAGTGTTAGTGTCTGAGGGGTGTTTGTTTTGGGGCTGGTTAAGGGTAACAGGGTTTGAGGGGTATTGGTGGTGGAATTTTGGTTAAGTTTTGGTTTATCCGGGTAGAAGTCTAGTTTCCATTTGGAAAGCTGTTTCTGAATAGGGGCAGGTCTGAAAATCTATTTTTCTACTCTAGTGGCCATGTTGACTGCAGCATTCAGGTTCCAGATAGGGCTCAATTCCAATTTCTCTTGAATTGGAAAGGATAAGCCATGAATGTATCGGGCCACTTGTTGTCTCTCTGTCTCATGAGATTGTTTCTGGAGCTAAGCCTTTAGAATTCATCTGTATAGTCATTAACACTCCTTCTTTTCTGTTGGCAACCATGATATTGTTGGTACAGCACCTGATCATAGTCATTAGGGAGGAACCGTGCTTTGAGCAATTGTTTCATTCGATGCCAAGATCGAATTGGCTCTTTTTTTCTTCCCTCATTCGATTCATTTGGAGCTGTTCCCACCATGTTGAAGCCCCTCATCACAGCTTATAAGCTACTAGCTTCACTTGTTGAGCCTCATATATGTTCATATAATCAAAGAAGTTGTCCACACTATGGATCCAATTTAGGAAGTCCTCAATATGGAGGTGTCCATGAAAGCTGGGTAAATCAATTTTGAGTTTATAGTCAGTAGAGTCATGATGGCGTTGATACCTGGTTGGTTGTCCAAAAGGAGGATTAAACCTGCACTGGGGTTCTTCAAACAAATAAGCTTCTATTTCATCATTAAAGTCGCAGTTTTCAGCTCCCTGAGCTCGATTTTGGTAGTTGGGTAAAGGCCTGTGAAATGGTGGTGATAGATATGCGGGATCTGGTGGCTCGAACGGATTTGAAAAGGTTGTCTAGTGGGGTTGGGAGTTCGGATGTTATTTGGATAAGGTCGAGCAAACTCTCGATACTTAGGCAGTTGCGGAATGAGTTGTCGGAGGTCCTAGAGCTGGACTAAGTAAAGATTGACGAATCTCAAGCGTGAGGTTGTCAATTTTCTATTCCACTCCTCGTATAGCTGCCCAAAGGTTTTTCAGATCGGGATTTTCGTTGTGGACTCGGTTGGTTCCTTCATCGGGGTTGGACATAGCAAAAGCTTGGCAATTTTTGGGCTCTGATACCAATTGATGTAGAAACAAACAGTAAAAGAGATAAACCCGTCAAGCAATTCAATCGAGATGCTCTGAATGCTAGAGGGAGACGTATTTCATTAAACAAACTACAGAACGTAGTTTCTCGGATTACAACAATGGCAGCAAAATAATCAAACTGCCTTGTGAAGAAGACGAGCCTGGTATTAATACCAGTCCATTTGACAAAACAGTGCCGTAACAAGTAACGATCTTGACACGTAGACGCAAAAAAGGACAAAAGCAGTTACGGAAAGTCAAAGACCAAATGGTCCTTATAAAAGACATTTAAACAACTAATATTTAAGGATAAAATAGTAACTTCCAAATTTAAACTAAAAGGTTGCAACGGTACTAAATAGTGACTTCATCCTCAAGCTCTGTTTGCTGGTCTCCTTCCCTGGTTGAATGCACCGCATCAGTTTTTACCATAACAGTTTATAATGCTTCTTCAAATGATTTGACTCTTAAATATTTGAAAAGAAAATTGCAAAATTGGAAAGAAGCTGTTTTGAATTGTGAATTTATGCATGTGTGTTGTACTGCACATATTATGAATTTGATTGTGAACTTTGGATTGAAAGAGATAAATGACAACATTGCTGGAATCTTTAATGCTATTAGATATATTAGATCATCACCTTCGAGGTCAAACATTTTTAAAATGTGTGTAGAAAAATAGAAGATTGAGTGTAAAGGTTATTTGGTCTTAGATGTGCCTACTAGATGGAATTCTACCTATTTAATGCTAAAATATGCTTTAAAGATTAGAAAAGCATTTGATAGGATGGAAGATGATGATCGAAACTATAAAGAATACTTTGATAGTGATGAAAATGAAAGAATGAGAATGGGACCACCTAACAGTTTTTGTTGACGTTTTTGTGAAGTTTCTTGGTATTTTTTATAATGTTACATTGAAAGTAAGTGCTTCTTTATCTGTTACCTCTCATATGTGTATTCACTCATTGAGTTTAATGTAATATAATCTTGTTGATTTGAGTATATGTGAAAACAAAATGATGAGAGATATAGCGGGTAAAATGTTAGAAAAATTTAATAAATATTGGGGTTCACTTGGAAATGTCAACAAGTTGATAATTATTGGAGTTGTGCTTGATCCAAGGTATAAGCTGGATTATGTCTCTTATTTATTATCGGATGGTTATGAAAATGAAAAGGTTGAAAAGTTGACTAAGGATGTGGAATACACTTTTGTTCTTCTTTTATGAGTTCTACAAAAATGATGAATGTGAGAAAGAGAGGGAAAAAGAGTCGAATATCAATGATAACCAGCCGACAAAGCTTGATGCAATGGCAAGTGGGAGTAAAACTCTGGATGGTGATAACATAGAGGATATTGAGAATTGGTTGCTTTTAAAGAAGTCACAATATCTAAAGATGAAAATGGGCCTTCAAACTACAGATTCAAAAAATGAGGTTGAGATATTTATCGGATCCATGTGAGAGTGAGAGTACATAAAATTTGAAGTTTGATATATTAGCTTGGTGGAAAAACAATAGCACAAAGTATCCAGTATTATCTAAAATTGCAAAAGATTTGTTTGCTATTCAGGTTTCTACCGTGGCTTTTGAATCTTCATTTAGCACGGGAGGTCATGTACTTGATGCATTTAGAAGTTCATTGAGCCCAAAAATGGTTGAGGCTTTAATTTGCTCTCAAAATTGGATGTGCTCTAAACCTATGGAAGTAGATTATATAGTGGAAATGCCAGTGGAAGATGTAAAATACTATGATAGTATTGAATGTGGTAAGTGATAACTATATTTATAAAATTATAATTGTTTTTTTGCTTTAATTTAAATATTATGTCTTTTTAATATTTTGTGTTTGATAAATGTAGGGATCTTTCTACCATTATTGCTAGCTTCTTCTTGAATTAGTGATGCATTTTGATCAATGACTCAATATGAAATGTAATATTTTGTTTGAGATGTTTGGGATGTTTACAGTTTTCATTTTGGATTGTAATACTTTGTTTAGGATGTTTAATATATTTTATGTTTTTCTTCTTATGTTTGAGATGTTTACAATTTTCATTTTAGATTGTAATACTTTGTTTTAGTTTGGATTTTGAATTGTCATATTTTTAATTTGAATTTTAGTACTGTAGTATTAAAATTAATTTAAACTTTGGATTACAAAATTAAATTTTAGCCCTGTAGATTAAGTTTGGACTATAAAATTAAATGTCGCAGTCCAAACAGCTAAACCAAACCGAACCAAACTGTTCAAGAACAGTTCTTGAACAGTTTGGTTTGAGTGGTTCTAACGGTTTGGTTTGATTTGTTATTAAACTAAACCGCCAACTACGATTTGATCTGAATTTTTATAAAAAACCAACCCAAACAATATTGCGCCCACCCCTAATTATTATTATAATTTGGATAATATTTACATTATCATAAATAGTATTAATTATTAGAAATTTAACATTAATTTTTTTTAAAAATCTAAATATTTAAATAATTTTTAATTATTGTATGGATTTTATTATATTGAAAAACATAAAAATAAATAAATAAATAGATGAGAAAACTGATTGTCCCATCGAGACCCCACCCCCCACGGGTCACACAAGGCAGCAAATTGTGCAAATCTAACGTGGGGCCATCAATACTAATGCGTTTCTGTTTGCGTGTTTTTCGAATAAATTTGATATTGTATAAATTTTATTCTGAGTATAGTTATAACAAGTCCCAGCTAGAAGTTCGTCGATGGAGGGATTGGTTACCATGGGCTGAGTATAGTTATAACACGTCCCAACACTCCCTCACTCGTGTATCTCCTTTCGAACATGTATATGGAGTGTCACCCCCCTCATTACTGACATACATTCCAGGGACATCTCGGGTAGAAGCTGTCAATTCATACTTACAGGATTGGGATGCTATCTTACGTGATTTACGCTCCAATTTGTTGCAGGCACGAGACCAGATCGTTATTTATGCTAATAGGCATCAGCGAAAGGTATCCTTTGATGTTGGTGATTTTATTTACCTTAAACTACAACCTTACTGCCAAACCTCCGTGGCTTTTCGGGTTTCCCTCAAACTTGCTCCACGTTTCTATGGTAGTCCTTATGAAAATTTGGAGCGTGTTAGACCGGTGGCATATCGGCTGGCGTTGCCACCTGATTCTCGCATTCATAATGTGTTCCATGTGTCACGAGCTTGGCATTTCGTCGAACATTTGGTGGGCGACGTAAGTTTGGCATTTCGTCGAACACTTGGTGAGCATTCTCCACACTTGGAAAAAATCAAGAATTCTCCAGAAGCTTATGGAGAGATTCAGAGTTCTCTAAAATCGAGTGGAAACTTCTAGAAGCCCGTAGAGAAATCCAGAGTTCTCTAGAATGGTATAGAATCTTCTAGAAGCCTATGGAAAAATCTAGAGGTGTGTGGAATCTTCTAGATCTAGAGTTGTGTGGAATATTCTAGAAGGTCATGGAGAATTCAAGAGTTCTCTAGAGATGTGTGGAACCTTCTAGAAGCTTATGGATAATTCTAGGCTTTCCATGCAACTAGACATGTGTGGAATTCTCTAGAAACATTTGGAGAACTCTAACCTCGAAAAACGTATAAATATCTTACATATTTTGGTGGAGTATTCTAGACACTTAATCTCCACCGTAGAATTAAATCATTTATAGCAGTAGAATTATTTTTAGTTTCCTATAAATAGGTGGAGGCCTCCCTAAACCCTAGAATTCAAGAAATCAAGCAAAGTCTCTTGTAAAGCTTTCTTTCAAGCAATATACTTTCATTCTCCCAAACTTTTTTGTGTTCTATTCTTACTTGTTTTGCTTTTTCTTCTTTGTAGGCAAAAAGGCTTACTTAGTTGCAACACAAAAGGTCGGAACAGCAACTAAGGCCGCACGGCTTGAAGGTTCGAAAAACAAGTCCGTGACACATGTTAGCCTCCTCGAAGCATTTTGGAGTTATGCCGCCAGTGACTCCTCAGCTTCCTCCAACTAAGTCGGCTGATACACTATTGCCACAGCTGGAAGCCGTTGTAGATCGTCGAATTATTCAGAAAGGACGTTATCAGCCAAAGCTTGAGGTGTTGTGTCTGCATGGGCCATGCAGCACACGTAGAGGCAACGTGGGGCTCTTCCTTGACCTGGTCTTAGTTGTTAGTTTGTTTTATTTCATGTTTTCATGTTCTTGTTTAAAGAGGCAATTAAACTAGCCAGTAAGGTAATTAAATAAACAGACCAGTTTATAAGAATTCTCCTACTCTCCTGCTTTCCTTCTGTTGCTGCTTTGCTCGTAGTGTTTTACAAATTATTCATGGCAGAAAATTCTTAATTTTGTTCTATTTAATTTATTAACTACCTACTACCCTGTAAAGTATAAGCTACTGCCTGTGTTTCATCGTTCTGCGTGTCCTACCTCATCCTTTTGTCAATTTCTTTTTCTTTTTTTCTCCATCTTCCATTACTATTCTATACCTTCCCTTCTCGTACGGATGACAGAAATTACTACAGTGTAACGCTTTATTTGGGAAGTAGGGAAACGACCCATTCATGTGATGACACGTTGGTATATCTATATCATAAATATATAATTTTTTAAAGCTATATAATTAATTTAAAAATTATTTTTCAATTTACATAAAATTATTTAAAAACTTATTTTATTAAATATTTTTAATTTTTATATAAATTAAGTTTTTTTAAAAAATTTGATGATCTTTTGTCTTCAAAACAATATAAAAATCATTTCATATTTATTATAGATATTATTAAAAAATAATATTTATATGTATTTATATATCATATTAATTTTTAAAAATGCTTTGAATCGACACGAAGTTTTTGCTCAATAAACGGGAAGGCCAAATCAACGTAAGTAGTAATAATGGATTCAATTCGGTGCATTCAATGTTTTTGCTGGTTTTTACACTGAACTGAACAGCTCAATTGAGATTGGGTTGCCAACCGATATCGAACCATACACTCTCCATAACTAAGCTCACACCGAACCAAAGATAATCAGTCAGTGTCGGTTTCCGTCGGTCTGATTGGACTTACAGGCAATGTCTTCTATTTTCCAAAGGCGGTCACAACTAGTCTCTTTCCCTCACAGAAACAAAAACAAAATCAATCAATTTTGTCTAAAAAAAACACTTTCCCCCACATAAACAAAAATAAACAAGAAAAATAATTTTTTTTTAAATGAAGACTAAACAACAAGAAAAGCAAAGAACAAGTCAACCAGCCATAGGTCAATTACAAACAGAAACAAAACAAAACCAAAAAATTAAAAAATTAAAACCCTTTTTTTTTTTTTTTTGTTTAACTTGGATCGGAGGTATTTGGCCCCAAAAGGGATTGGAGTTTTAGATCTAGTCCTTGTTTGACATTCACGGTGGGAGACCGAGAGAGGCGAGACACCAAGCGGAAGGACTCTTTCCAAGGGAGACACAAAGAGAGAGAGAGAGAGAGAGAGGTCATAGAGATGCAGCTGGATATAGATTTAGGAATTAGGGTTATTTCCCATTTTGAGAGATGATTATAAAAGAGGAGCAATTTGGGAAAAGAAAAAAAAATGGTTGTGGTCAATTAAAAGGGTGACTTGGCGCGATCATATAGAATATATGTGTCTTTTGTCCGGTTCGTTTCAGTTGAAAATTCAGCCAAACCGCAAACCGTATACCGAACTGGTTTTTTCATTTTTTTATAATAAAAACCCTGCTGAATGAGCCTTGACAAAAACATAGCAACGAAAACCAAATTGCCCAGTTTCGTCGGACCGATTTGATTTAGCCCAGTAGCTTGTTCTCATTATTCATCAATGTAGATTCACAAAATTTCTTTCTTTTTCTCTCAAATTTTCTTTTATTTTTTTGCATTTTTCTTCTCTTTCTCGCCCTGTAAAATCTTTTACTAATACAATAACAAAGAGAATATACGTGCATTTTGATGCATTTTTGTTCTTTCCAACCCATGACATACGGTAATTAAGATGAGTCATATGTGTGTGTGTATATATATATATACACCATTATTGATTATCATCTATATATATATATATATATTTTAAATATTATTTGTCACTGCTTTTATCGCGATTTGCGTATAACGTGGCAATTTAGTTGTCTAGCATTAAAGATTAATTTTTTCGTATTATAAGATTCTTAGTATGCCAATTAATACCTACCACGTTAGCAGCGGATGGTGAGGAAAAGCAAATTCATTTTTAAAGGTTTTGTTTGAGATATGATATGTAGAAAGTTTTGTATAAAGCAACTTTTGTTTTAGAAATTGGTTTGAAGCATTTGGTTTCCGTCTCAATTAAGAGGAGTCATGGAAAGAACATGTTCAAAATCACAATCAATTTCTTTTTCAAATCTTGCAGCTGCACGAGCCACTTGTGATAAATGACTCATGCGACCTATGGTAAAGTATTAATATATGTACATTTAGTCATATTAATGTAAATTTAATTATTTATAATTATGTATATGCTACATATTAGAGATCAAATATAAAAAGTAATGAAGGTCAATCTACTATCAGCTTAAGCTAATTAAGGTTGGCCTTCATTTCTTTTAAATATTTTCTCAAATACTCCCCCTCACATGTAGGCCCGACTTCTTTTGGATTCATTTGGATCCTAACATGTGTTTTTAATTTTTTTTAGGTGGAGTTGTTGAGTTTGGAACTCAAGACTTCAAGTCCTTAGGCTCTGATACCAAGTTGAATTTTCATTTCTTTCAAAAGCTTAAGCTTTTAGGATCAGTATTGGTTCAACATTGTATTAGAGCCGAAAAATTTAACGGTTCAAAACTCAATATCTCTACCCAAAATAAAAAATATATATGAGGATCCAAATGAGCCTAAAAGAAGTTCGGCCGAAAATGCACATGTAAAGACCCAATCGGACTACATGTGAGGGAGAATATTAGAAATAAAATATAAAAAGTAATGAAAGTTCACCTCCTATTAGCTTAAACTTTTAGGATCAGTGGTAATTCAACACTACACGATTATAAATATTAAAATATATGTATCATATATATAAATATTGTTTTGTATTTGACGAAGAGTAACTTGTTACGCTGTTTTATTGATGTAGCCGTTGCATATACAAGTTTTTTGTGGACGTAAAAATTAATAACACGCATTCAAAACAAAACAAGACTGGATATCATGAGCATGAATAATTATATATGATTTTATTCATCACCAGAACAATTTACTAACGATATATACTGCGTGAAACCACATCGTCACTGCCATAGGTAGCAAAACCTATTGGTCCCCGTAACTTATTCAAAACGATGTATATATATATATAAAATGTAGGTATATATATCATATATGGAAACTTAGATGTTTCCTTTAATGGCGGTGCTGTATCCATTATCGTACTGTTTGCTCCAAAGCATAATTCCTCCATACTTGGGAGAAGTCTTGATTTTGGGAAGAACTTGAGAGTTGAGAACGTCGGCGGGAATGAATCCGCCAGCTGGAGCAGCCTCAGCAGAAGCAGGTAGGCCCATGAACAGCTGTTTTGCCTGAGAGTTGGCCCACTGGTTCCACGAGTTCAAAAGATTGTCCACGTTGCCAGCATAATGGCACGGAGGGTTGTTGTAGAACTGAACCCAAACGTAGTCAAACAGACCGGTCTTGATAGCGCCGTCGAGATGAGCATCGGGGATGGGGCACTGCGGAGCTGCAGCCAAGTACACCTTCCGTTCGGTGTGACCGCTGAGAGACTTTGCCAGCTCATCCCAGAACTGTCCCGAACCGGCTTCGATGTCGAAATCGATGCCGTCCAGCACCGCGTCGCCTAGAGGACGAGAATCGGACTGGCCGCCGAGGAAGTTGTTCCAGAGATAGTCGGAGACCTGCTTCGCATCGTCGGCGGAGGAAAGAGAGTAGCTTCCGGTGGCACCGCCAATGGAGAGGAGGACTTTGATGCCTTTGCCTTGGCAAGCTTTGATGTCGGTGCTTAGGCCTTTGCAAGTTCCGGCGCCGGGATCGCAGTGGCCGGCGAGGTTGAGGACCGGGGTTTGGCCGTTGCCGAAAGTGGTGAGGAAAGCTATGTTCACGAACTGGTAGTTTCCAGTGTTGCACGTGTCGGCTAAAGTGCCTTCGTTTGAGTTTTGACCCCAGTATATGGCGATCCCTGCAGCTTCAGAGGACCTGAATGCAGAGATAGTTAGTATGAGGAAAAGCAGGAGAGCTGAAGAATATTGTGATTTGCTTATTGCCATGTTGATTGCTTGCTCAGTGATATGTATCAGTAGGAGCTGACAAGTGTAATTATAATTCTGAGACTTGTTGTTGCTGTGCTCAAATGATGGAGAGAGCTTACTTATTTATACGTGTGGGAATTCATTATTATAATGTTCGAAGGAAAGAAAAGTATACATTAACGCCGTGTCTTGCACGTAATTAATTGCTTATGTTGCCATTTTACGGTAGAAAACAATATTTTATAGCCAAATTTTGTTGAAAATTATGACTCAGTTCTTAAAATATTTTAGTCCAAATATTTAAATGAAAACATCATTCCGTCAATCAAGCTAGTATGGAAAATAGCGGTTTCGAGATAGATTGAAAGACTTGTTCAGATACACAAGGGTGATTATTCAACTTGTTATGGTAGCTAAAAAGCTAGAAAGCTAATGCTAAGATAGCTCATAATAAATATGATGATGACGATGCACTTTCAAATAACTTATGGTATTAATTAAGCTTTAAAAAAAAGAAGCTAAAAAGCTAGAAATATGCTAAGATAACTCATAGATATGATGACGACGATACACTTTAATTCAAATAAATTATGGTTAATTAAGCGGTAATTCAGTTGAGATTAGTACATAAACACAGAATTATTAATTTGTCTTACTCATATATGGGGATCCAAAAGGATCAGCAGTAGTCATGACCCTCCAAAATTTCTTTAGAGCGTCGCTCTTTAAAATTTAATTTTTATTTTTATTTTAAAGAGTTTAATAATTTTAATAGATTTTTTTAAATTTAAAATAAAGAGAGCCAAATGCATTTATAATTTTTTAATAAATTTGTTTAATGCTTTTTAATTTTTTATTCATACTTATAATTAAATTTATTAATTTTAATTTTATATTTTATATTTTTAAATACTATAGTACATGGAAAAAAGAAAAAAAATTTATAAAAAAATATAAATCATAAATATTTATGAAAAAATGCAAAATAAAAAATAATTATAGAAAAAAAAATCTCACACTTTATTTTTTAAGATTCTTAAGTTTTTTTAATTTAAAACTTATGTTTTTTAAAATAAAATATACAATTGAATATGTTTTTAGTGCCATACTGACACGATTAGTATGCAAGACTATAATGTGTTAATTTTATTGGATTGAACCAATCTGTATTAAAATGTATTGTGTTGTACTATATTAATATTGCACCTCGTTTGGCCTGGAAACATACTATACTATAAATGTTTTTCAATAAAATTATTTTTATTACTATTCATATAATTTAATTTCTTAAATAAATATATTATTAAAAACATAATATTTGATCTTTTAACACCATTCACCTAATGTTTTATGATAATTACATTGTTTAAAATAGATTAAATTGATTTTTTTATTATTCTAGATAATTTTTAATAATTATTATATTATTATTATTATTATTGTCATTTGTGATAATATTTACATTATCATAAATAGTATTAATTCTTAGAAATTTAACATTAATTTTTAAAAAAAAATCAAAATATTTAAATAATTTTTAATTATTGTATGGATTTTATTATATTGAAAAACATAAAAAAAAAAATATATATATATATATATAATAAAAGAGAAAACTGATTGTCCCACCCAGACCCCACCTCCCGTGGGTCACACAAGGCGGCATATTGTGCAAATCTAACGTTGGGCCATCAATACTAATGAGTTTCCGTTTGCGTGTTTTTCGAATAAATATGATATTGTATAAATTTTATTTTGACCAGTGTGTGCATGCCACCAAATATACTCCTAGGCTAGCCTAGGACATGAAATTTCTAAAAAATCTTTAATCTTTGTATATTATATATACTTTAATACATTGTGCCCCACAGAACAAATATAGTTTTTCTAGTTTTCACTCAAGTATATTTGGAACCCAATCACAAATTCCAATTGAAATTCTTTTGATCATAACTCATAATTTATAAATTTGCAGTATGCATTGTAAAATTATCATATATTACACTACTTACAAAATACAAATTTTATTGTCCTATTTATTATTATTATTATTATTATTATTATTATTATTATTATTATTATTATTTGTGCATTATTTTTTTGTGATTAGAATTTTATTAATCTTATGAGAATATGCATTTATACTATTTTAAAAATTGGAAAAATATAATTTTTATCCATATAAAGATAACCAAAAACAAAAGGCATATTAATTGGGTTTTTATTTTTGCTATTAAGTATGTTTCTAAATCTATCTCACCCATTCACTACTACAGAAATAAGCTATCGACGACGGACTTATTTTTATATAGACGTCGGTTAACAAAGAAAACCGACGTTGATACACTAATACAACGGTTATTAACTTTGACGGGTAATAAAAATAATGGGCCGTCGTATAAAAAAATAATCAACGACAGTTATAAACAAAACCGTCGTCTATAATTTAATCAAAGACGACGGTTTATAAAGAAATTGTCGTCTATAAATCTCTAAAACACGTGGCATCCACGTTGCTGCCACATATCTCTTTGTAGAGAATAGGCGTTCCTAAAGGAACCATTGTCTTTATCTGGGTAAAAATGACGATTCTAAGCTAAAACCGTCGCTTTTACCCCTTCCTAAAAAAAAAAAAAAAAAAAAAAAACAACGGGCCTGGCTCTGGACCCGTCGTCTTTATCAAAACGGCGTCGTTTTGTAGCCGTGTTATTTGGGTAAAAATGACGATTTTAGCTTAGAACCATCTTTTTTAACTCCGTGTTTTGTTCTTTACACGCATCTTCCTCTCTCATTTTCCCTCACTTCTTTAGAAACCCTAAAGCACCCACCCTCACTTCTTTAGAAATCCTAAAGCACCCGCCGTTGTTTGCTCATCTTCTACATTGTGGTCGTCGTTTCTTTATCTTCTCCATTGTAGTCATCGTTCCTCATCTTCTCCATTGTGGTCGGATTACTTCTTCATTTCACAAAAAAATTAAGGTTAGTACTCGGCAATCTATTTAAATTGTTTTTAACAAATTGTGAATGCCTTATTCCGTGAAAATGTTTGAATCTGTGCATTGAAAAGTTTGAATATTGAATATAATGCATTATTTTGTTTGAATATTGAATGTATTTGTTAAGTTGGTTGTTAATTTGTATATTGTGTATATAATCGAAAATTGTATAAATTATTCAGTGATATATATGAAATCCGATGATATGTATTAAACTCGATGATATGTATGAACTACCCGTGCATATATTGTGTGAAAAATTGTATATGAGAGTTTTGGTTTAATTAGTAATTTTGTATAAGATTTTTGTAATTATAATATATTTAATATAATTTTGTTTAAATTTATTTAAAAACCACTGGAAAAAAAAAAAACTACATAGACGACGGTTCCAATCTTAAACCGTCGTCTATATATTTGCCCCGTGAACATCCACGTGGCTTCAGCGTGGTTTTAGACGTCGGTTTTGAACCGTCGTCGATATTTTATGATTATCGACGACGTCTCATTAGACGACAGTTTTGTATCCGTCGTATAAACACTTACGACGTCGGTTTTTCACCGTCGTTTTTTACCCTATTTTCTAGTAGTGATTTGAGAAATCAACACTCATAAAATTTTACCTTCATAAATTAGCCCCCTCTAAGAATTTTGTTATGGAAGAATTGTCTTTTTGGTAACTTTTTTATTATTCAACGATTTATATGACAAAACTAACCTCTCTAATTATTTCTAGAAGTTGTTGCTTGAAAAATGTTACTCTTCTTCTTCTTTTTTCCCTTTTTTTTTTAATAAATGGATAAAGCTAATTTAGGAGGAAAAATGTGTAAGGTTATTTAGTGAGGACGCTTGTCGACATTTAAAGATGATATTTCAAATTGGATAACGGCCTAACTAGGCAGGACTAGTATATAATAAAGCCATCAAGTTTGAAATAAAAAACACAAAATGATAAAATCGTCAAAGTCAAGCCATTGAAACGAAACGATTTCTAGAACTAGCTGTTAGCAAATAATGAATACGTGGAGAATATGCAATGCCTTATGTAGAAGATGGAAATTTGTACAGCTTTCAATGGCATATGATCTTTCAATTTCAAGTGTCGTGTAGTCCAATAATATTTGACAATATGCCAACTATGGCATGGCTGCTAATTATTTTGTGTCTGGATATATCATATGTGTTGTCTCTATTTAGGGAGGAGAACAATTGACATAATGTATTTTTTATATTTTTATTAATTACATACCACATAAATTTAATCATTTATATATTGCACAATGTTATATAACATTTAACTAAAACATGTAAACTATAAAAAATATTTAGTAATCGTTCAATTGTGAATAATCTATAATAGTTATATATATAATTTTGCCCTATTTAATATGCCTGTTGATTTTTCGAGAACAATTTGCATAGAACAGTGATATCATATAATTTTTTACCATTATCATTAGTAATGTACTATATAATTTTAATAATTTATAATTGAAAATAATTTGCATATATCAGTAAATTTTATAAAATATTTATTAAATATCCGTTTTTATGAGTAGTCCATTAAACCATCTCACGTTATATACAACTTTTTGCTCTGATTTTGATATAAAACATTTGAAATGCATAGACAGAATTTTTAATTTTTATTTTGAAACTTCCAGTCAACTTCTTGAAACAATATTGTTCATGAAACTATAGGAGATAATATATTGATGGAAGGACAAGTGTCCAAAATTCCTCTAATAGTCCTCCACCCGATAACAGGATTAATACCACATAATTCTTTTTCTTTTCCTTTTCTTTTTGAATAATACGACATAATTCATTCAGTCGGTGGTAACTGGTGAGGAATAAACTATTTTTTTAATAAAAAAGTTGGAGGGATAAAAACTAATACCCTACAATTCCACCACCGACAGTAGGAGCCCTCAAATTTTGGCTCTTGTCCACAAATTTAAAGGCCCTGACTAACTCACCTATTTGACTGGGGCGGTGAGGAATAAACAACGTTCATGAAGAAGATGTTATAATCAAACGACATCGTTATGTGCGTTTTGGTCTTAAACAAAGACGACGCCGTACTCTTGCAGTATCAGCAGATAGCATCGCTTTGTTATCTAAAACAAGAAATGTCACCAGAAACAAAAATAAAAAGTAAAAAATATTAGAGTTAGTAGGAGAAGTGTCAATAATTCTATTAAAAGGAGATTCAAATATGAGAGAATGTTTTAATGAGCAATAGACATTGATTTCCTCTATTCATACATAAATTATCAGGCCTAGAGGAGTAAACCCATAACGAACTGACCCATTGCAAAAGTTGGAAATTGGGTCGAGTTCGAAGTGCCCACGAACAGTTTTGCAACCCTCATGGTGCTCACATTAAGTTAGCCTGGTTCAGAACAAAATCATGATAACCATATCATTATGGTCTTCATCCAGAGCAAAATATATCATCAGGAAGACAGGAACTGATTTCCTATAACCATCTACATTTGGTTATGACTAAGAATAATCCATGCCTTTCATCTTATTTGAAGAACCCAATTGCCCAAACAAGCCCCGAACATGGCAAAAGGCTCCAGGTACGGAATACTAAATAATCAGGGTCACCAATAATCTCCACAAGAGCAGACACCCTTTGTGAAATGGTGGAAACGATTAGTATCCCTAATAACAATTTCACGTTCAGCTATTTTGGAGATGAGCTTTGCAGCAGTATGGCAATCCCCACAAACTCGAAGATTCTTTGTAATTCTGATTGGCTTACCCAGCTCTGTATTCAGAATTGCAAAGACAATAGCCAACTTCTCACTGTGAACTGCTAGATGGCATTCCTTATCCTCCTCTTCCACATCATGTAGAGTAGAATCAGTCTCAGGTACATAGCCCAACTCCTTCATTTTCCCTACCAATACATCTAACTCTTCATATATCTCCTTGGACTGAGGATGTGATCTGTCACCAGCAAGGAAAGTGTGAACCCTATGATGGAGCTCAACATTGCTGACACCAGGCACTTTTATAATTCCTCTGCTTTTCATAATTGACCGGACAGTTGTCACATCCTGCCATCTACCAGCCTTCGCGTAAATGTTGGATAGCAAGACATAATAACCTGACTGCTCTGGAACCAATTGAAAAAGTTGATCAGCAGCTAGAAGTCCGACGTTCATGTTCGAGTAAACCCGGCAAGCACTCAGCAGTGCCCCCCAGACTCTTTCATTAGGCTTTATTGGCATTTTTTTAACAAAACTATAGGCCTCATCTACTCTCCCGGCACGACCTAACAAATCTACCATGCAAGCAAAGTGTTCTATCCTTGCAACTATCCTATAGTCAATCATCAACCTAAAGTAGTACCTTCCTTCCTCTAATAATCCGGCATGGCTGCAAGCAGAGAGAACTGAGACAAAGGCAATGGAATCTGGACTCACTCCTGAGTCTTCCATTTTTGCAAAGAGTTCGACAGCATTACGGCCTTGCCCACACATGCCATATGCAGAAATCATTGAAGTCCATGATGCAACATCCCTGAGCATCATTTTGTCAAAAACTTCCCTTGCTTCTAGTAAACATCCACATTTAGCATACATATCAACCAATGCATTTTCCAATAACAAATTTGGCATAAGTTTCTTCTTCCAAGCATATTCATGAATTCGCCTCCCCAGCAACAGAGCAGAGAGGTCCCCGCAAGCAGGAAGAACACTTGCAATTGTGATGGAATCAGCTTCTATTTCCCATGCCTCCATCTGTAGAAACAGATCAACTGCTTCACCAGGCATCGAATTATTCACATACACTGCTATCATTACATTCCATGAAACCAAACTTTTCTTAACCAAGTTCCTGAACATCTCCTTAACAAATGAAACATTCTCAGATGATGTATTAGATACAGCTGGCAAGAGGCTAGCCATTGTACCAGCATCTGGTTTCAACTTCATTGCCTCCATTTCCCTACAAATTTCCAACGCATCATCAAACCGTGCATTTTGTGCATACCCAGCAACAATTGAATTCCAGGAAACCACATCTTTACTGGGCATTTCATCAAGAACTTGCCGAGCATCCACTAAATGACCACATTTCCCATACATGGCAACTAGACCGTTCCCAATATATAAATTTGTGTCGAGCCCAACTTTCACGACAGCACCATGAATCTGCAACCCAACCCACAAGTTATCTAATCCAGAACATGCCTTTAAGACACAAGGATATGTATAATTATCTGGTTCGAATCCATTGGCAGACATTGTTATGTAAACAAGAAGAGCGTCATAATACATATGATTGTTTACATAGCTCCTGATCATTACATTGAAAAAGATGACATTCTTGTCCGGAATTTCGTCGAATAGGTGGCGGGTGGTCCTAGTTTCTCCACAAGCTGCATAAGCTTTCATGAGTTTAATACTAAGAGATTGGTTTCCGCGAAGATGTTGATCAACAAGGATTCTGGAATGAAGTTTCTTTAACGTCTTGATATCTGGGTACACGTCCAATGTCTTACCAAAGAACTCTTCTGCAAGAGCTGGAATATATAAGGCAATTTCCGGTTTTCGAATTGATGAAACCAGTACCTGTAGTTTAGCGGTTGAGAAATGGCGGGAACCACGATTGACGGCTTTCATGAACACGAATAAAAGACGCTCAAACCCAAACCAATTCTCTCTCGCTTTCTGGAATTTGAATCACAAGACAGAGGCCAAGAACGGAAGAACCCCCCTCTCTCTCTCTCTCTCTCTCACACACACACACACACACACACACAGACAAGCACACACACGCACACCCCTAACGATGCCGTATTGCGAGGTTGGGTCGCAACAGAGCTGTGTGGACGCGGAGCTCAACAATAGAACCAAGCTTTACAGAACCTACGGTCGCGGGCCGACCAAGGTCCTCATCATAGGTCGCTTATTAAACTTTTTTCATTCTGATTGTTTTTGAATTTTCTTAGATGAGTTTTCTGAATTGGTTTTCAATCGAAATTTGGCTGCAATCCACGACGCTGGGGTCCACAAATTAAGGGATTGATCAGCACCAATACGCGCGATGACGATGATTGGAGGAGAGTCGGAGATGGTTCCGGTCATGAGGCTGGTGGTTGATGTGGTGATGATGATGGTATCGAGGTCTGTGATTTTGATAATCGTGGTATGGGTCGGAGCTCCGTTCCGTCCCCACCAAAAAATGCCAATACATGATAATTGTTTTTTTTTTTGGTAAATAATACATGAAAATTGTTTTAACTTTCTAATTTCATATATGATATGAGCCTTCTTTTTTTAATGGATTGGTAATAATTGCTTTCTTTTACTTTTATATAATTTTAATATTTGGTTTGTCTGTTTTCCAATATCAGATAGCTTTTTGAATCCGCATTTGCATTTTGCTGTTGTAGGCTCATGTTTTAATCCTTCAAATCGTTTATCCAAAGGGTCATGTTCATTGTTCACCTTTATAATACGGTATTTTCTGATAAAAGCCCAATACTTGTTAAACACTTAATTTTTATCGGCAAAAAAAACTTTTTTTTTTTTTTTAAATTACGTTAATGCTCTGGAATGTCCCAGTGAAAGAGTGACCCTTGGTTTTCTATGCATACATTTCTTTTCTTTTTTTTGATGAATTTCTTAGGATACATTTTGCCCATAACGTTAATGATCAATTTAAATGGATGTTACCACTTATACAATCTATCACAATGTAGGACTTAAGGTAGGTGAGTAGTTGCATGTGATGGCAGGCACTGATAGCTCATCGTTACCAAATATGAAATCTGGTGTTAAAAGAGAGCATTCGAAGTGGATACAAAGCATTTACATGATTTTGGATATATGATTAATATGAATCTCGCTGCACTTTTTTTTTTCTTTTTTTTCTTGAAAGTATGCAGAGAACTCAATTAGGTTGATCACTTGAGATTTAGTGCGAAACATTGGATAAGTACTTCCAAGAGTGTGACCTTTGGAATTGAAGCTAATAATATGATTTTAAGAAAGCGTATGAATTATTTGATTACAGAACTGAAACATGTTGCATATGTGTTATAATATATACGTAAAATGAGTTTGCGTGCCTATGCCTGAGAAATACCTTTTATTTCTCAATTTCCTAGTTGACGAAAATTGGTTTTCCATAATAGGGACATATTAATCCATAGACAATCAATTTAAAAGTATCCACTGCGCTCAATTTTAATTTATGAAGTAGTCAAATTTTGAAAAATAACGTATCTAAGGTGTCAGTGATTCAAAAGTGACAGGAAGTGTTTAAATTAATTCACCATTTTCAATAAACTCATGCGGTCAAACTTTTTTATTTAAAAATTTTAGTACGAAAATTTTAAAAATTATTATTCTTTATAAATTTAAATATTATTTATTGTAGATAATATTACTTATTATAGATCAAATGTTATAAGTCATAGACCAAATATTATTATTTTTAAACTATAATTGATGAAATATTACTGATTATATACAAAATATTACTTAAAAAATAATTAATGCCATAAAACTCCTTAGGGAGTTCACTACAGTTTAACCCCCATTTCAAAGGTGCAGTTGTTTGCAATCATGAAATGAAATTTTGGAGATAATGGAAGGATCCAAAATGCATGGTAGTTCTGGTCTGGCATTGATTTATCACAAATGCCACTGCAACATTTAAACTGGGCTTTCGTTATTTTTATCTAAAACATTTTTTCTGCAGGAATTTGTGAAAGGAATAACAGCAACTGGGATGCAGTCTAATACATAAAGTGATTCGAACTGAAATCAAATTGATCCGATCTGGTGGATTCCAAGTTTCAGTCATTCACGGCAGGTACATAAATCTTTTCTTCGAACATTGTTCCTGCTTTTTTTGTTATCCCCTGGAGCCATACACTTTTATGGAGTCTGTCAGAAAAACTTGGTTTTAGTCTAATTGAATAGTTTATCAGAACAGGGCATTCTATAGACAGCAATAGAACTTGTTTGATTTTACTACATTCTTTTTTATTATTTCTATTATTATCAACAATATTAAGATACATGAAACGAGCAAATAAAAACTTAAGTCACTGAATGAAGGGGTAAAAAAAAAAAGTTTTGAATTGCAGTAGAATGCAGTATAGTGGTTAGGGTGAGTGAACTAGTACTTCAAATTTTCCAGTTTGAAAAATGCTTGGCACTAACTAAGCTTGTATATACTCTTTGTGAAGGCCGCTGTCTCATTATGTATAGTAGGTTGAGAAGTGTTGGATAGGCTGCTCTAGTTTAGCAAGGGTCTTGAAACAGTGCCTTGGAAACAGAGGAACATGGCTGATGATAATTATTATAACCTTGGCAGTCTTCTTCATCATCAGCGTAGCTGCGACGTGGGCCTGAATGTTTCTTCTCTGCCATTGGGGTCTCACATACTGCATCGTAGCTTGCCCTACCACAATCCTTTCTCTTTGAGAGCTTTCGGAGAGGATCCCAGTTTGGTTTCATTACCTTCGGCTGTTTTGGTGCCCAAACTCTTTGGAAATCAGGCACCCAACTAGTAAAAGAAGAGAATCTCCTAGCCCTCTCTCTTCTTTCTCGAGCTTTAATTAATTTGCGAGCATGGTCATCTTTTGTGATCCTTTTGACACTTCCATTGTCAGCTTCAAGCGGCTGAAGGGACTCATTCTCTGCTGATACTGATTCAGTGGTTCTATGACTTTCACTCGGTTCATCTCTTGCTGGATTTTGTTTCCAGGATTGATTGCTATCTTCGCTGTTGAGTAATCGATTTGGAAGTTCATCTTCATCTGCAAACAGCAACAGATCCATTCTTTTATAGATCTTGTGAACTACATCTCTAAGAGTGTCACTGTACCTGAAAATTTGGGCATTGAAACATTAGTCTTTCAGCTTCTTCCTCCCTCTTTGTAAGTGTGTATTTGGACATTTATTCAGGGTTCACTCTTTTCAATAATCAAATTAACAACATAACAAGTATAAGATACATTACAAGCCTAAATATGCCTCTACAATAAAGAAGCAACGCACTTTCTCTGAATTTAAGCCATGTAGCATAGATGAAGTAAGGATTCCAAATAAAATCAGATTCCAGAGACAGAACAAATAGCAAAATCTAGATTTGTTTTATAAAGCTTTAAACAGCGAACTGAACTGGTGTATTTTAGGTTTCAGATGAGCTATGACTTTCCAATCAAACCAGTCCATCATTGACCAAACGTTATTTACAAGAACTTATTCAATCAACTGAGTTGCAGGTTTATCGTACCTGGCTTTTATTAACTTTTCCACGTAATTATCTAGGCTCCAGTCACCAAAAAAGCCTCCCTCCAGATGGCACTGAATGGTCTCTATGAGCGAGCAAATCTGTTTCACAAACTTCTGTTTAATAGACACTCCAATATACTCTCCAGCCTCTGAATGTAGTATTTCCATTCGGAAAAAAATCTGTAATTCATATCTTTGTGCATATAAAGGAAAATGTAGAAGAAATTGAACCAAACTTCACATTATATGACTAATAATCAAACTAGTGCATGGTATACAAATATATAAGATAGCTAAATTGGAACACAGTATTGACAGAAATAGCAGGAAATGAAAAAGGATACTCTCTAACTATTTTTTCTGAAGCAGAACCTGGGTCAGGTGCCTGAAAGGATGCATTGTTACTTTTGTTCTTTGCAATCAAGTCCTTGGGATCACTAAGTAAGAGCTTAAACAATTCAGAAGTAAAAAAGCCTCCAGTATCTTTAGGTTTACCAGAAGTTTGAGTCTCTGAATTGGTTTCTATCTCTAATTTTCTACTTAGCCAATATATAGATGAACTAACAAGTCGCTGAGCAAAAGCCCTCAAGTCTAGTCCTTCAGATTCAAGTCCTTGTATTATCTTACTGGATAAATTACTGAGAAAAGCTTCTGAATTTTCTGCATGAAATTCAGCAGCAGATTCATCCTGTATCCTAGAATCCTCAGTCGGGAAATTCTCTCCAGCCGAAACAGATGAAGAAATTGGCTGCTCATTTTCTTGGTGCAGCTTAGCTAATATGCCATCTATTTCCTTCAGAATATCGGGATGTGGTTTTGAATTTTCCTCAAAAATTGGGTTATAGCAGCTAGATTGCTTAACCTGCTTCATCCAGCATTTCAGAAATTTCAACTTTTTTGAGCAATTGCATCCCTTTGCAAAGTAAACTTGTTCCAATTCTAGCTCTGAATGTTTAAACGCAGCCTCACAAAAGGCAGCCCACGTGCTGTCCTGAAGTAGTTTATGTTGTCTTTTACCCTTCTTTTTCCCAACCCTGTCTTCGGAACATATTGCTGATGGTGAAGGCCAATATAAGTGCTTTGTATTGGGTTCGGGAATCTTAAGATTCACCTTTCTACTAAATTGAGAACCTTTTGCCTCATCCAACTCATGCAGCATCTTCTGAGGTTCAAATCCATCATCTAAAATAAATAGCAAAGCAGAAAACACAGTAAAAGGTTTAAGGATTCCCAGATGAGCATCACTACTGTGATTTGAAAGAGACACCAATGCCCAGTAACCTTCCCTATACAGAAAACTCAAAAGAATAGGCCAAATGGGTGTGGATTTTCTTGGTGCAAATTCACCTAATTCAATAGCTAGCATTTCGAGAACCTTATCTGCAAAATGCTCACCAGAACTTTCTTTCTGATATTTCCCGGTTTTTCCCAAACATTCGCGGACAAGAATAGGATCAGAGAGTTGCCCCTTGAATTTCTCAAATTCAGTACCCAATCGCAAAGTCTTAATTTGGAGTTTCTTCACACCATCACCAAAAGTTGACCACAATGATTTCTTCAGTTCATTACCTACTTTTCCTGAATTCTTCATTTCTGGGATATCCATAATATAATTATATTCAGATATGTTATTTCTAGGCAAATTCAAATCAACCAATTCAAGATCACCGCACTTACATTCCAAAGGCTTCTGAGTTACATCTAATATCTCTAGACTCAGTTGCACGTGAAATTTCTTGTAACAATTACCACACCCAAAAATGTTCGACGAAATCAGAATCTTTGGATAAATCAAACCAAAAGGAACAAGACCAGAACCAAGTACAATGGAATTCGTTGAGCAAAACCCCCATCCCAAACTGCTAATCCCACTCTTAAGAAACCCAAAGCTCAATTCAGATTCGTCAATCCCAATCTTGTCCTCACCACACTCAATTCCGTACCTAACATCAACCCAACTAAATTGAATATCCCTACTAAGAAACTCATCATTCAAATTTGCAAACAACCCACAAAAACTCTCACGGAAGACACTCGCATTTTCCAAGCACTCATCATCCATTCCCACATTCAAGAACTCAGACAAACACTTCATAGACCTACAGCACTGCGAAAGCAGAGCAACTAAATTAGACCTCACGAAAACCGAATCACAGTTCGAAACCGTACCCGCTATAGGATCGTCGACTATGGAGTCCCACGCGTAGTCGTGCAAAAGCTGACGCATCGAAGCTGCGAGGCAAGAAGCCCGAGGCGAAGAATCCGGTGATGGGTTCTCATGGAACGAGGGTAGAGAATTGAGGGTTTGGGAGAGGAAATTGAAAGTGGGGATGGGTCGGTCAAAAGAGAGAGAGCGCGATGAATTCGAGAGAAAAGGATGGAGCTTGGAGGAAGATAGCAAGGGTGAGAGAGAAGAGAAAAAGAGCTTGAATGCAAAGAGAGAGGATGAGATTGGTTTGAAGGAGAGGATGGTTTTGGTGGAGGAGAGGAGGGAGATGATGAATGGAGCTGGGTCTTGGAGATGGAGAAGTGGGTTTAGGTCTATGAGAAGCACTATTCGCTGGGTTCTGTGGTAGTCCGTAATTGGATCAATTGGGTTTTGATCATATTCCATTTCAGAGGGAAGAGCTTAAAAAAATGGGGGAGGAAAAGAAAGAAAACGATAAGGGTTTTTTGCAGAAAACACAGGGGGGAATAATTAAGGAAGAAAGGTTGAAGAAGACAATAAAACGACCGCGTTTTCCAAAGAGTATGGGCGGGAAAATAAAATTGGCGCTATAAGTATAAAAGAAGCATCCCTGATCTGATTTAAAGTGAAAAGTGCAAACGACCAAACGCATCAGTCACGTGCTTGCTTGTGCTTAATTATAAAACTCTATAGACGACGGCCCTTTAAAAACAGAAAAAGGCTAGTGGGCAAGCTGAGCTTTTCAAGTATTATTGATCTATGATTGGTGATATTGACTAATAAAATAATATTTATTTTTAATATGTAATATTATTTTAAAATTTGTATGAGAACTTCAAATAAAAAAATTACACTCTAAAATTTACTTTAAAAACGAGGAGAGTCTCCTAAAGATCTCAAAATGATTTTTGTGAAAAATTATTAAGAAAAGATATTTTGGAAATTTATAAACATTTTGAAAGATTTATTAGACATTTTCAAACTTAGTTTTGACATTATTGAATCGTTCTAAATATTAACTTTAAGAGTTTAATTGATTTTTATTTGTTCAAGAATTGAGAGGAGTCCATGGTAACTCGATCATGCTGCTAGTGTTTGGTCTAAAACAGAGCTCCCTCGTTAGCCTAATTAAATATAATTTTGAACATTGGCTTCTTCTTCTGTTTTTTCTTTTTCTTTTTTTAATCCAACATTAACTTCTTCTATTTTTTGTCTTTTTTCTTTCTTTTTTGCTGAAAAAAATATCTTTTTTTTGTCTGCTTACTAAAATACTCTTGTTTTCTTTTTTTTAATTGTCCTCTTAGTAAAAAAACTAAGAGACATATTTAAAGAGTTTTCATTTGTGTTACTAATGTAAGAAATTTCACATCCAATCGTACTTCCTTATATCCTTCCTGCTGTCTTCTCTCTTCACAATCTCTTAGTAAAGCAAGCAACATAACAAAGTCTTTGCCGGCCATCTTTCATTTTTAAGCAAAGTTTAGAGTTTTAAATTTTATGAATAGAGTATATTTATGTTTGAAGAGTTTTATTTTCGAGTGGATCTACTTTAGAATTAGATTAAAAAATGAAATGTAATACTTTGTGACAAAAATATATATATATATATATATATATATTTGCCATTATCAATGTGATTCTGCCCTGTATATGAGAGCAGTATTCCTTCACCAGTTTCGCAAAAAGTGAGTCTTCCCTTTTCATTAACTTCATTTGTTCATCGTATTCAATTGGCTTTCCTGTACCAAAAAAAAAATTAGCTTCAAAAACATTTCTAAAGTCAAAATGTCATTTTATTAGCAAGGGTGGCAATTTCTATTACTGGGTTTGCGTCAATTCTAATCTGTCTATTAGTAGTTTTAAATTGATTATTTATATATTAACAGTGTTGATATTAATAAAGTAATTAGCTAATATTTTTTAAGAGTATTATCATATAATGACCCAAATTGCCTAGAACGAGACAATCTTTAAAATGCCCTACCACAATATCCTCTCCCACTCCCAACTCCAACTCAAAGTCGAAGAAGATAGACCTGTTTCTTCTTCTTCTTCTCCTCACTTGGACCCTCCAAATCTTGCCAAACCCCATCAAATATTGGTTTCGGATTTTGTTTCCCAAACCCATAAACAGATATCTGTCTACGGTTGAATTAGAATTTGAAACATGCACACCATTTCTTTCTCTAAGCTCTCAAGCACTGATATTTTCTCCTCCACAACCTCCTTAACTCCTCCAAACCGTCCTAAATTTTCCACTCCTTATCCTTCCCTTTTTCCAAAGTTCCCTTCTTGGCCTCACCCACTTACTCGCTCTGGAAGGAAATCCTATATCTCGGTTTCCTCGAAGTCCTCCGAGGCAGAGGAGCTCTCCCCACCAGAAGACGAGTGGCTGCAGAAGCTTCCCGACAAGAAGAAGCCTCTGTATTCTCACAGCCTCCCTTGCATCGAGGCTTGGCTGAGGAGTTTGGGGTTTTATCAGAGCAAAGACGACAGGGCCGTTTGGTTGGTGGAGAAGCCTGATTGGCACGCCCAGCTCTCACTCGATGTCACCGACCTCTATATAAGGTTGGTTTTGGAATTATTTATAAATTGACTGTGTTTTTTATCCTGGGTTTTTGCTGTTTTGATGAATTTATGCACTATTCATAACCTGGGTGATTCTCAACTATTTTTTATCTTCTTAATATTTAGAAGAAGATTATGTAGATTGTTCTAAGCACACATGAACAGATGGACCAGTTGATTGAATAAGATAATAGTGTAGGTATTTAATATTTTTATAAATAAATTTTATGTGCAAGTCTATCTACATTTGTGTTGAAGTTGGTAGTGAGATAAATGGCTCAACAATTGTAATTGCTACTAGAATTTGGTGGGCAAAATAACCTCAATGCCGCTCTTGAACTTTGCTTAGTTGTCTGTTTCTTTTGCATATGAAAAGAGTTACAGTAGCCAAAAATGGATTATAGATGGAGCTTAGCAAAGTAGGACAGGCAAAAAATAGATTAGATGCATTATCCCGTGCTTATTTGAAAAATTAAGTAAACTTGAGTTAATATTCAAATAAATGCAGAGTTTTGGTAGCCTCTTCAAAGGCTTTATATCAACTTGGTCCACTAGCTGCTTCATAAGTCTGCATTCTCTTGACCCTTTTGGATTTGTCAAAAAGGAGAAAAATATGGGAATGATTGGATGAGAGTGGGAAGTTTGAGCTTGCTGGCAATGGTAGCTAAGCAGGGGAAATGAGAACAGTGGTTATACATGGAAGGTGTTGAGGATCTACCTGTAAAAATAGAAGGGTACAATTAATTTTGTTCCTGGTAAAATGACAGAGACCTGATGACACTTTTATTAATTGACCTATGATAGAAAATGCCTTCTCGTTTTCCGTAATTTTATGAACAGAGCACCTTTTTTTTTAAAAAAAAAAGGCTTGGCCAGGAGTAAGGTTTTTGACACCGTCTACTTTATCCCGTGGACTAGTCAAATAGGAGAGAAAGTAAATGGAAATAAGAAGTTTTGAGCTTGTATTGGACAAGTAAGGTTAAGGCAGTGGGAGAGTAGCATCTGAGAATTTGAAGGTGTTGAAACTTTCAGTGCATCAGCAGAAAGTTTTTGTCATCGAGTAGAGTTTCAAGATTTTTATTTTTTTTTTGTTAAGAAGTAGAGTTTCAAGATGCAAATGAATGCCACGGTCATTTTCATCTTCCTTGAGAAACAGTAATTCTCTCTCTTTTCAAAATTCATTTTTGCTTCGGCCATTGTATATCTTGAAGATTGCATTCGTGATGCAGGTATCTAAAGACTGGACCTGGTAATCTTGAGAAGGATGTGGACAGGAGATTTAGTTATGCGCTAAGCAGAGAGGATATTGAAAATGCTGTGCTTGGAGGACCTTGAGGGACAAAAGGGGGGTTTCCTGTGCAAAATTTGTCAAACTGCTTGAGATCCTGATTTACTAACAATTCTTCATGAACTCAGTTGCAATGTGAATAGATAATTTTTTGATCCCTCCAATGCCTACTGATGATAAAACTTGAAGTTCTGCTTGTTTAGGATTATACTTTAAAATTCTTGAATAATCATGCAAACAAACACAATGGGAATACTGTTCAGAAGAGGAGCTTCTTATATAGCTTTTTTACTATCAATTCAGCCCGTTACAATGTTCCTTTTGAAATTAGGATGGCCTATGCAGCCAATTCCATTACATAAGAAGGAATGATATAATATTTGATATTTCCACTTCCTCTTCTTTGCCTGCCCTACTTAGCATGTGCTATTATTGCTATTCTACATCCATGAGGTTTCCTCAATCAGAGGGATGAGGCTAACATGAGTAGTATCGTCAGTTTCAATGCGATTCAGCAGACTGGAAATGAGACCAGTATTCCTTCACCAGCTTTGCAAAGAGCGAGCCTTCAGTCTTCATTAACTTCGTTGGCTCATCATACTCCACAAGTTGTCCTGGATTTTTTAATTTTTTTTTAGAAAAAGGGAAATATATATCATTTCAAAATACTTAATACATTTAGGCACATCTCCAACAGTACTTTTCATTTTTGCACCCTAATTTCATTGCTCAATGATTGTAATTTTAAATAATATAACTAAATAATAATGCATTTAAAGTCTAATATATTTTTAAGTCAAAATAGGAATTTAAGTTTTTTTTTTTAAAACCCATTCAAGGAGTTTTGTAAATAAATTGAAAGTGTTAATTAGAGAAGCTTTAACATCGACATTGTTACAAGTATAAACTAATAGATAAAGGTGCAAAGAACCAGAGCAACCATACTCACCATCACTAACGGCAAGAACCCTTGTGCAATCCATCACGGTAGGTATTCTGTGAGCTACTGTGATTACAGTACAATCTGCAAATTCAGTTCGAATGGTTTTCTGCAGAATCATATCGGTTGCGTTGTCAATGGATGCAGTTGCTTCATCAAGCACCAGTATCCGACTTCTCCTCAGAAGGGCACGCCCCAAACAGAACAATTGCCTTTGTCCCATACTCCAATTTGATCCATCATCCACAACTGAAGAACAAGTAGTCATGGGTTAGTATCACAAGTACAAGTGCATGTCAGGTACAACTATGTGAATAAAATAGATGATTACCTAAGGAATCTATCCCATTTTCTTTCTCCTGAACAGCCTCCCGAAGCTGACATTTTCCAAGCACCTTTAAGATCACAAACAAATATTACCCCCATCAGTCCGCTTGTACCAAAAATGAAAAAATAAGCCAAGACGACCTTGTCTTAAAGAATTACCTCCCATACTTCCCGGTCAGAATGTTGAGATAAGGGATCCAAATTGTATCTCACGGTCCCATTGAAAAGAGTAGGATCTTGAGGTATAATTGCAAAACGTGACCTCAGATCATGAAGTCCAATTGTAGAGATGTCAATACCATCTACTACAATCTTCCCACCAGCAGGCTCAACCAGACGGAATAGAGCACCTATTAGAGTTGTCTTCCCACTGCCTGTTCGACCAACTATACCGATCTTGTGCCCTCCAACAAATGTGCAACTGATCCCGCGAAGAACAAGTGGCGTATTTGGCCTATACCTGACCTGTTTCCACATAAATTTTCTCATTTCTGAGTACACTTCAACTTTTAAGTTTCATGAAGTTTTGACATTAAGTAAGACTTATTTTACCTGCAAATCATGTATCTCTACTTTGCCCACAGCAGGCCAATTTGCTGGGGGGCGATTTTCTTCAATGACTTCAGGGGCTTCACTAGGTATGTACATGTATTGATTCAGCCTTTCTACTGAAATTATATAATTTGCAAGAGTGCATTGGTTCTGAATTGAAAAGACAAGGGACATGTTTAATGAAAGACCATAAGAAAGTGCCATTCCGATGAATCCTGCAGTCACACAAGTAATTGTCATTCACCAAAATATACAGTCAAAACAAGTCCTAATGAATAGCAAGCAGAACGGTACTAAAAGTAACAACTTTACTAACCAGAGCTGAAAGTTTCAGGAGGAAGCAGGACCATGCAGAGTGCAGCAGATGCCAGAACTGTTGCACTGAGTGTTTCTAGCCTCTGAATCAACCACTCATTTGCTGCAAAACTGTGAAAGAATGGGCTGGCATTTACATCAATGAGTTCTAGGTTCTTTGCAAAGAACCGTTCTTCCTCCTCAAATGCTCTAATCGTTACAACTCCTGCCACAGATTCGGCAAGATGGTTTGCTACCAAGGACTTACTTGTGCCATTGATCCGCATCAACTCTTTTGCAGTAGAAAAATAATATCTCTGTAGATAGAAGGATGATACCCTATCAAATTTACATGTATAGGTATACACTAAGATAAATCAATATAAAATAATTATTCATATTTTTTTTTTAAAAACTTCATATCATTTTAATCTTTCCTTGGGCATGTTTAATCCAAATAGGACTAGGGAGTGAAGCATAGAATCATGCAAAATGTTTCTGTATTTTCTCCCCAACAACATCCAACCCTCTTCCTCAAATCACTTGGCATGCTTTACATCCATTGAGTGGCAAATCATGTAAGAACTCTGCATAACCTTACCTGTAACCGCAACGCCAGATAAATTGTTGGTATCGAGACAAACAAGACTTGCCAGGTGATAACAGCCAGCACTCCGAGATTGGCAAGAGCATTCATAGAGGCCCCGACAGCAAAGATTAAGCTAAATGGGATATCAATATCAACAATACTCAGATCAGATGAAACCTGCAGATGAGCAAACACACATAAGTATTAGTTCTATGAATCATCTTCTATCTATATTGTAATCTATAACCATATTCTGAGTTTCTGATGCATACCCGACTAAGTATCCTCCCCAATGGCGTGGAGTCGTAAAAGGACATAGGTGCACGGAAAAGGGAGTTCAGAAGTTGTGAAAATATAGACTTGGATGATTGAATACCCAAAACAACCACACAAAGAGATCTAAGAAGCAAAAATATTGTTGAGAAAATTCCTATCGCCAAATAAACCACGATCAGCTGTGATGAGCTAACATCAGGATTATCAACGTTAGCAGCCATCCAAGAGTTTTGTGCTATTTGACCAATCACAAATGTAAGATGACTAAGCATGGCGATGGAAAAGTACAAGAACCCTTTGTTCTGACTTAGATATTGTTTGTAAGGCTTTATTCCCATGTCTCCTTCTTCTCTTTCTTCTTGCTTTATCAATTGATCACCTTTTGATGGTTTTAAATGATTATCTACATAACTCTTTCGGATCTCCTTAACTGAAGATGTCTCATGATTTTGGGCAGGAGTGATCGCTTCAAGCCTTTCAGAACCAGCAGTCTCTTTGTGTGCATTGACAAGGTCTTGAAATTCTGGGCTCAAGGACAATAACTGATGGTAAGGAGCTGCTCTTAGGATTTCCCCATCAGACATTAACTGCCAACAAAATCAGTTATAGTTAACAATTGACAAAATAAATCAATGGTAACTTATAGAAATAACCAAGTTCATAAATATTCAACTTCAATTAGCAGTTCATGCAAACATAAAGACTAACTAGTATCACTATGAACTTACTTTGTGAAACTGGTAAAATACTGAAGTTCCACCAAGAACATCAGATGAGCATATTCATAAACCAAAATACATCATTCTTCTTTTTTCTTTTCTTTTTATTTTCTTTTCATCATTTTACCTTATAAGAATGGTTCCTGATGTCCACATATTCAAGATTGTTTTAAATAGTATAACCCTGGAGTCTTTAGAAATTCCTCCAGTTGAGGGCAGTTATCAGGTTAGTCTTGGTAAATAAAAGAAGTTACTAGAGTATTATTAAAATATTTGCTGAACCTTTATCTGTTGACTTAGATGAGGCCCAAATATGTTTGTGCCTATTGTTAACATGTGAAAGACTCTTCTACAAGTCAACAGTTAAAGACACATCTCTATGGTTTAATATCCAGTTTCTGGCCAACTATTAAGACATAAAAACCAATAGGCACCTAAAATAGCATAAAAGTAAACCACTTCCTCAATAGAGGTGTAGACAAGGGAGAGTTTCATCCTCCTGTATTTCATCTCTTGAGAAATTTTAAATAGAAAACTAGAAGCCAGATACATGACAGCCAGAAAGACATCATGGAAAACATATGACTAATGCAGTAGCAATTTCCTGGAAGTGGAAATAGACTAACCAAAACAGAATCAAATGCAGGAAGGAAATCAACTTGATGGGTCACAAGTAGGACTGTCTTCCCCGAGAGTGCTTCCATAACATATTCCTGCCAAAGGGGTAAGTAAGCTTCAATCTAAAGCTAAATAAACAAAAAAAGACTATTCTAAATGTTAGGAAAGGTGTGATTATTACATTAAATAAGCTTGTAGCAGTATGTGCATCAACAGCACTGAATGGATCATCCAAGAGATATATATCAGCATTCTGATAAAGTGCACGGGCTAGTTGGATTCGCTGCTTCTGACCCCCACTCAAATTTACTCCTCTCTCCCCTATTTCAGTTAAATCGCCATAAGGAAGCAAGTCAAGGTCCTTTACCAGTGAACATCTCTCAAGTGTTTCATGGTATCTTTGACTATCCATGGCAGAGCCAAATAAAATATTGTCCTGAATTGTTCCTGTCTGGATCCATGCTGTCTGAGAAACATAGGCAATCTTCCCATAAACTTGAATCTGTAAATAAAGTCACTAAATAGAGAGTATTAGATTATGATGATAAATCTTGCTTCTTTAAAAAATGCTAGATGGGAATAGACCGACCCCATAACCTACGGCAACAGAATTCAAGATAAACTATATTTGTATATTGCTATTATTGAAAAAAAAAAAAAAAAAGGGAAGATGGTAAGAACATACACTTCCATTAACGTTTGGAACTTCTCCAAGAATTGCTGCTAGAAGGGTTGATTTTCCTGAGCCAACTTCCCCACACACAGCAACCTTTTCGCCACATCCGACCTGTAAATTAATGTTTCTCAGTGTTGGCTTTGCTAAATTCTCTTCCCATGAAAAATCTGCTGAGTTGATAATAACAGTGTGATTCACTCTCTCTGAATTGAACTTCTTCCGGAGTCTTCCAGTTTGTAGCTCTGGTGCATCAAGGAATTTTAAGATACGTGCAAATGAAACCTTTGCTTGAATGATCACTCCTATAACATCAGGTATAGATCTAATAGGGTCCTGAACAAGGCGCAAAGTTGCCACAAAAGTGAAAACATTATTTGCATGCAGGGGAACTTTGAGGAAGTAACATGCCCCGAAAGTTGCAGCAGAGACCAAAACAGGGGATGACCAAAAGAGAAACGTATTATAAGCTTTTCTTAACTGCACTGAAGATAACCATTTATACTCCACATTCCTTAACTTTTCTATCACATTCTTGAAATGGGTTTCCCAAGCGTATAATTTCAGCACCTTCATGTTCACAAGAGCCTCGGAACTAACCTTCAGTCTATCATCTTGCGCCACCATAAGTCTAGTCTGAAATTTATGTTGTAGCTTAGCGAGAGGCGCATTGCAAATCACTGTAAGAATTATCACCACCAGGGCTGCAATTGTGGCAAGTCCAACTGCTCGGTAAAGAATTACCAATGAGATACAGAGCTGAAGGCTAGTCGTCCAAGTCTGATGGAACCAGAATGGAAATTCTCCAATCCTATACGCATCCACAGTCACATAATTCATAACCTCACCATTAGAGTGCATCAACCTGGAAGCATTAGATAATCTCAATTGCTTCTTATATATGGCTGCTGTGAGCAAAGACCTCACTTTCATACCAATAAGTCTGGTTCTGAAGTACCACTGCCTTTGTGATAAAGATTCAGTGCATTTAGTAAGGAAAAGTGATATGGCCAACACATAGCCTTCGTACTTGAAACTCTCTTTTCCCTCGGCAACCAAAATGAAGGCGTTAAGTAGCAGAGGACCAGACGAGACAGTGATTATCTTCAGCAAGGCAAAGAATCCAGACACGAAAATCTCTTTCAAGTGGCACAAAATCATAGTCTTCAAAAGCGATGGCTGAGAAGAAGGATCAGCCCGTTTTTGTTTCTCCAATTTCTCCAAGAACAACAAATAGCAACTTTCTGCTCTATCCGCTTCACTCAACTTGGGTATATCTTCTTCCTCGAGAGTTTTCTCCCTCCCCCTTTTCATCAATGAATTCAACCACCAAAATGAAAATCTACTGAGAGTTCCAGCTTTGGCAAACTGAGTAACTGGATCACCTTTAGCGATGCCATTAGCCTCACCATTCAAAGGTGTATAAAGACCATTCTGAATGCCACTTTCATCACTCTCTTCATTTTTGTAACCCCTATAAGCACATAACAACAACAATATTGCTCCTGGAAAAGCCAAAACATCTAAAGCTATCTGCAGTGATACCTGTTTGCTTAAAATGGCGGCGAACACAGCTAGAACACACTCAAACCCAGAAAACAAGAAGGCAAGGATAGACAGTAGCTGTAATGGTGTTTTCGGAAGGTGTTTGACCCGGATACTCACTGTTAAACCAACCGACAACCATGTTATCCCTTGAAATATAGTTAAAACCCATAAGCTCAAAGGCAAAGCAGTCTGGGTTTCCCTCAACTTCTCTTCTAAAACCCAGATGCCCAGGAACAGGTAGGCCAATCCAACACAGCTGTTAAAAATGGCAGAGACAATCTGCAAAATGGAAAACCCATGAAACCGGGATGGAATGTGAACATTTTTGGAGGAAGACTTCTGAATCATTGTGAAGATGAGCATGACCAAAAGCAGAGCATCAAAGCAAATGGTCAATGCATGGTTGATGCAAGATGAAGGATGACCCAAAAACCCAAGTTTAGAACTGCATGGATTACTTCCTCTAGTGTCTGAACAATCAGATTCCGTACAAAACACAGTCCACCACAGTTCCTCCATAATGTTTTATCACTTTTCTATAATTCTTCAAACCCTGTACAGCATTTCAAGAAAAAAAATTATAAATAAGAAAACACTTTGCCAAATTACAATTCTTGAGGGTCAGATGAAAAAGTGGGGAAAAAATCTAAAAAGAAGAGAAAAAAGAATAATTAATATAGTGCATAAACCACGAACCAAATGATAGGAGCAAGTGGCACAAAAAGGGAATAGCTCACCAATAAAGGTGTCTGCGAGATTTTATCAGAATCACGCAAGGATTCCTTGAAAGAAACTCTTCGTGAAAAAGCTCTTCATTTTTTAAGGGAATCCAAGGCCTGAAATTGGCCTAAGAACAGAACGTCTCTTTCTTAGGCCTTGGCCAATATACTTCCCTCACAGCACCAAAACAAATGTTCCCTACAACAACCCAATTTGGCATTTAGCTCGCGTAAACCAAAAACAGAGAAAAAAAAAAAAGAAAACAAAGAAATGGAGAGGTACAGAGAGAGAGAGAAGAGTAAACCATCTTAAGACATAAAGAAAGAAGGAAAGATTACATTAGAAAATTTCATCATGATCCACATTCATTGACATTAGAAAAAATAAATTAAATATGACACTGAATGTAAATACTATAAAAGAATTGAGAGAGAGGGTGAGAGAGAAAGAGGAAGCATTCAAATCAAATTAAACAACTAAAACCATATACGTGCATATAATAATAAATTCGGGCTGGTGGGGAAAGACCAAAAGAGTCAGACGAAGACTAACCGATAGTAAATGGTAATGGTCGATCGGTGTCAAAAATGTTTGGCCACCAGGAAATTTCTTTTTTTCTTTTAAAAAAAAAGGTAAGATTTTTTTAACCTAAAGTGGTAAAAAAATAAAAATAAAAAAACCTAGAATTTGCATTAAATTAATCAAAATCCAAGCTTGTCCTGGTAAGTCGTAAAGAAGGGATTCATTTCAGTTTTGGAGTCGCGGACAGGACCAGACAGCCATGGCCGAATGCTGTGGGAGCTCCATTCCATGACGTCATGGCTCACGTTTCTCTCTCTCTCTCTCTCTCTCACATAATGACTTCATTTCGACACGTGGATTTTCTCCTTTTATCTTTACGTGGATCTTCCTTCCATTATCAGCCATATGATTTTTCCAATTTTTTTTTAAAGGAATCAGCCGTATCATTTTTGGAAAAGTTTTGTAGCACTGGTCTGCTACCTCTCTGTCTATGCTATGCCAGATCATGAAACTTCTGCGCGTGCGTTTCCCCTTCATTCATTAGAGTTGACTATGTGTTTGACCGTTTGTTCGTAATTTTTACTATTTTTTTTTATAATTTGAAAAAGACCTACATGTAGCCCGTCGTTAAAATTTATTTTGTTTATGGTGCAGTATCTATTTAGGTTTAAATTTTAACTTTCACACTTACGTATAAATGTCTAATTAATTTTACTATTGAACTACGCTCTCATATACTAATTTTTATTATTTTAAAAGATAATATGTAAAAATTATTTAATAAAATTATTTAAAATAACATCCTAATTTTACAATGAAATATATAATAATTAATTATATCATTGTCCTTGCGCTTGATATATATAATAGTTATCACTGTCATATCTATATGGTTATTGCTCTGAATGTGCAATTCAGTGAAAAAGATCTACATGTAGCCCGTCGTTAAAATTTATTTTGTTTATGGTGCAGTATCTGCAGATAAAAATATTTAAATTTAAATGAAACTATTAAAATTTAAATTTTAAGTTTCATACTTACATATATAAATGTCTAACTAATTTTTACTATTGAACTATAGTTTTGTATACAAATTTTTACTATTTTAAAAGATAATATGTGAAAATTATTTAATAGAATTATTTAAAATAACATCATAATTTTACAATGAAATATATAATAATTAATTATGTCATTGTCATTGCGCGTGATATATATAATAGTATATATAATAGTTATCACTGTCATATCTACATAGTTATTGCTCTGAATGTGCAGTTCAGTGATACGAGTTGGTTGAATATTCACACATAGAAGTATAAAAATTGATATTTAAATTTTAATAATTTTATTTAAATTTAAATTTTTTTCTCCACTACTACTATATAAAAAAAAATTACAATAACATAAACTCCAATATAAATTTTTACTAAATTAAAAAAATATTTAAATTTAATCTCTTGCCAAATAACTTCTGAATCTAACATAATTTTTTTTTCACTAAAAAAGAAACATAGTTGTCCCTCAAGAGCTTCGTGAATGCTAATTGTGATGGGCTTTTTAATAGTGATAATAAACAGAGTGCTGAAATATGGTCAGAACCTTTGTCAGTTGAAGGCCAAGCAGTCTTTCATGATTTGCTCACTGCTCAGCCCTCACCCCTCACCCTGGGCTATAATAAGATTGTGGTTGAAACCAGCTGTAGTGCTCCTCTGAAACCGGACAAAACTTCCGTACAATTATCGTGCTATATTATATTTTATTTTATTTTTCAATTTCATATCATTAAATTATTTATAATTATGCAATATAATAATAAAATAAAATTTATA
>QANX01006523.1:0-12682 GCA_003254975.1 Ochetophila trinervis
ACCTATTTAAACTAAAAACCTAGGGCTACAAAACACACAAAAAAGTGCCTAAACGGACCAACTTCGCGCCCATCCAGGCGCCTGGCCAGGCGCCTGGGCACTGCACCTGGGCTGCACTGCCTTGCTGCCAACGTCCAGTTAATTACGGTTTTGCCACTGCTTCTTCAGTTTTTCTGTTTAATTACGATTTTGCCACTGTTTCTTCATTTTTCATCACTTTAAGCTCAAATCCACCTAAAACATAGAAAAATATAAATTAATCCATTTTAAGTGAATAAAACATGCTCAAATCAAGTATTAAGGTATATAAAATATATATAAATTGCATCCCATCACACATTCATCTATCTTTTATTTCCAATCTTCACCTTCATTTGGAAATTCTTATTTAGATTTTTAAACCATCTTTTATTGTAAAACATGTGATTAGAACAATCACTGTCAACCATTTAGCCTAGCTCTTCCTCGAATGGGCCTAGGCATGTAGTAACAAAGAGAAACTAAATCAATCAAGTAATGAAATATTATAGACAGAGACACAGCCAAAAATTCAACAACTAGCACATCATAGACACATGAATCCAACAATCTTCAGCCTTACCAGCAACCAACTTAATTAAAGCTCAATTCAAACTAGCTCGGCAAATAACTCACTGAATTCTCTCTAATCACTCAAGTGTTTAAAAGGTTGAAAATATTCTCTCGAATTCAATGAAAAACTTGCTCTATCATAAGCTTGCTTATCAATCTAGTCTCCACCACCTAGCATACAATTAAGCACAAATCCGAAGGTCTTTTAAAATGTTGTAAAGTGGCTTAGGTAAAGGTAAGGTAAAAAAGAAAAATCATAAGAAAAACAATGGGGTAACATCCAAAATCCAATAGAGCATTCAAGATATAATCTCACTAATACACACCAACATTTTTCAACTATTTTCTTTCTCCTCTAAACTTATCACATTTAGCCCAATTCTCATGCTTTTACACAAAAACAAAAATTTCTCACTTTTTTTTTTCCTTTTTTTTTCTTTCTTCAAATACTCTTTCTACTACTGTTTTTGTTTTTCTCTTTTTCTTTTCAACAAACACACCAAAGCATGAGAATTCCAAATATTTTTCTTCAACCACTATATACAATTCACTCATACCAACCATCATAAGTATGATCACCCCCACACTTAGGCAAAACAATCTTTTTGCTCCAAACAACGCACAAAATTCACCAATGATCACCCCCACACTTAGTCAAAACAATCTTTTTGCTCCAAATAACCCACAAAATTCACCATCACACATCCCAAATGCTCAATTAGACTTAGGATAGGAAAAAGTAGTCAAAAATCAAGTCCAAGGCTTGTAATGTAGGCTAAAGATCAAAGAAAAAGATCATAAAAGCTCAAAGGGGTTAAACAATGATAAACATAAAGGTTGGCTTTTTTAGGCTAAGTGGCTAAAATAAAATAAAATGCCTTCATCATTTTAATGCAAAAATGTAGCAATGTGATCTCAATAAGCATGTCAAAGCAAGTTCTAAAGATACAAATTCATACATGAATATCACTCACAAAAATGATTAAAATAAGTAATTAATTCAACTTCAAGGCTCAAAAACTCACTTAAGTTTTAATTTATTGAGACTAGCTTTTATTTAACCCAATTCAAAAGGTTACTAAAGCAGACTTCAAATTGCTAAATTCACTTAGCTAAACATGCTATTTACTTCATTTTATCTAAGTCTCCATCTATAATAATATTACTTTCATGACTCAAAGCAATGAGAAACATAAAAAATTAAACAAAGCAGCGAAGTATATGTTCACTAATCTCAATCTCAGCCCATAAATACAAATAAAAAGTAAAGTAAAAAGCAAAACAAAATACGAATAAACTAAATAACTAACCTAACAAAATAACAAATAAACGAAATAATCATAAATTACCCCCCCACACTTAAATCACATTGTCCCCAATGTACATAAAATAAATAAAATATATGAAGAGAAAAGTATACTCCCTTGAAGAAGCGAAGTCCACATTATGCACAGGGACAAGCCAATCTACTAGTGTGATAAGTTTTTTTTTTTTTTTCGCGCACCCACCAGGCAGAGCCTTCCAGGCGCCTGGTGCTGCGATTTCAATTTCAAATTTTTTTTTTTAAGAAACCTTTGAATTCCTCAAGTAATGGACTCCCCATCAAATATTGTGAATGTCTTCACTTCTCCATCGAATTCTAAAGTTAGTGCTCCTTCATGAACATCAATTTCTGCTCGAGCAATCTTCAAAAATGGTCTGCCTAAAATGATTGGTGTTGGATTTAAAGATGCATCATCCGCCATGTCCAAAATATAGAAATCTGTAGGAAAAACCATCCCATTAACCTGCACCAAAACATCTTCAACTACCCCTATCGGGTAGGCATTAGACCTATCTGCTAACTGTATGATAACTCTTGTATCTTTTAGTGAGCCCAATTGTAAAGAATCATACATTGATTTAGGCATCACATTAATGGAAGCTCCTAAATCTAGCATGGCACGTTCAATTTTAGAATTTCCAATCACACATGGTATAGTAAACGTACCTGGATCTTTACATTTTGGAGGTAGCTTCCTTTGCAAAATAGCAGACACGTTCTCACCTACACTTACAATTTCATTCCCTCTCAACTTTTTCTTCTTGGTGCATAATTCTTTAAGGAATTTTACATATCGAGGGATTTGTCTAATTGCATCAATTAGTGGAATATTAACTTCCACCTTCCTAAAAGTGTCCAATATCTCTTGTTCTTGCTCATCTTTTTTACCCTTGTTCAATCTGCTAGGAAAGGGAGCAGCAATATAATTGTTAGAAGAAATATTAAGAGATTTAGAGTTTACCTTAGGTGATGCTTCAACTTTAATTTCTACTTCCACTCGATGCTTCTTTTTAGTGTCCAGATTGTCTTTCTTGGAATTGTCCACTTCTTAAGGTAATGGCTTTAACTTCCTCCCATGGATTGATTGGTTGCGATAGCAATTGTCTAGATTGATTTGTTTGAAGCTTGTCTACAGCAGTTGCTATTTGGCTCATTTGATTCTCCAAATGCTGAAATCTCTTTGCTGCATCCTATTGCCATTGTTGAGTGTTAATGGCTGATTGAGGAGGTTATGCGGGTGGCGGTCTTGGTTGATACAGTTGTTGGTAACAGTTTTGTCCGGAGTTATTTACATAACTCAAATTAGGATGATCCCTCCATCCAGGATTGTACATATTTGAAAATGGATCATATTTGCGTTGTGTTTGTCCCGGAAAAGCACCAACCATATTTGATTGTTGAACAGTCTCATCTTCTTGAAGAGTTGGGCATGAATCTGTAGGATGACTCACAACTAAACAAATTATGCAGACCACAGCAGCTTGAGCTTGCCCTACAGCCAACTGTCGTACTAATGAAGTTAAGTTAGAAATTTGTTGCTCAATATTAGAAGTACTTACCTCATTAACCTTTTTGAACTGTTGGGTAGATCTTGAGCCAAACTGTTGAGTGTTTGCAGCCATAGTAGAGATGAGATGTTTGGCTTCTGCCGGAGTTTTATCAACTAAAGCACCTCCGCTTGCTGCATCTACCATACAACTCCGTTCCATGGGTGACATTCCCTCATAAAAGTACTGGATGAGGAGTTGTTCGCTGATTTGATGGTGAGGGCAACTTGAACACAACTTTTTGTATCGCTCCCAATATTCATATAATAGTTCACCATCAAATTGTCTAATGCCACATATCTCTTTTCTGATGCTAGCAGCTCTAGAAGCTGGAAAATATTTTTCTAAAAATATCCGCTTCATGTCATTACATGAATTAATAGATCCTGAAGGAAGGTAATATAACCAATCCTTTGCTGCATCCTTGAGTGAAAAAGGAAATGCTCTCATCTTGATTTGTTCTTCAGTTACACCATGAGGCTTCATCCTAGAACAAACCACATGAAACTCTTTCAGATGCTTGTGCGGATCTTCACTTGCTTTGCCATAAAAAGAAGGGAGTAAATGAATTAGTCCAGATTTTAATTCAAATGTGGCTTGAACTTCAGGAAATTCAATGCATAAAGGTTGAGAATTCAAATCTGGAGCGGCCAACTCCTTTAAAGTGAGAGGCCTATTGTTGTTAGCAGGAGCTGCCATCTCCTCAAACTCAGAATCACTGTCAGCACTTAAATCCAGAGCTAGATCAGGGCTAGATGAAGTATTAGCACTCTCTACCGCCTTTCTCTTAGCTGCCTTTGTGTCTTTCCTTAATTGCTTTGCTGTCTTTTCAATCTCTGGATAAAAGCTCAGATCTTCTTCGTTTGATTGTCTAGTCATGTACCTGAAACAACAGAATCTCAAAGCAATAATACTAAAATTAGAATAGAAAGAAATTGGCGCACAATCCCTGGCAACGGCGCCAAAATTTGATGCTTGTCGTAAACACCAAAATTAATTACTGAATTTAAATACTACCGTAGTAGCAGCAAGTTCAGGTCGATTCCACAGAGACTGATAATCAAACTCGATCTATTCCAATTAAAGTAAAATTATAAAAACAAAAGGGAGATTTTATGTTGGGAAGTTCAATTATTAAAGCAAACAAATTAATAAATATTGAAAATAACAATTGGAGAAAACCTTGGGTCAGAGTATCTTCAATTACTAAAAAACAGGTGATCACAGACACAAATATATCCAAAAATAATCATTCAATGTTGGATTGAATAAAACAGCACGACCAATTTTATTCTAACTCTCGCAATTAATTAATTCAGATACGATCGTAAATTAATCCTAATTCTGAAATATCTAAACCAACGTGATCTAAATCAAATCAGAACAGCATTAAGAACAATAGCAACCAACAATAAACAAGTCCTACGAACGTTGTAAAACTTTAATCTATTATGCATTCTCCTAAGAAATTAACAAAAGCTTAGCATGCAATTATTAAAATCAAAGTGCTACTAAACATAGAACATTCAATACGATTGAATTCCTAATTAGCAAATACCCAATCCACAAATAATTATAACGGATCCAAATTATAATCAAAAAAGAATTGAATAATAAACAAATAAATTGGAAGAACACAAATTGAATAATTAAAATTGAATTAAAACTTATAAACCAAGTCTCACACCTTGTACTTTAGTAATGAATAATACTCCTACCCAATAGAGAGATTTAGCTACTCATAATTGTTAGAAATCTCAATTCTTTGTTGTTTTTGCTCTAAAAACGGCTACCCATTTACAATAATGATAAAACATATTTATATTAAAACCTAGGGCTAAAAATCACAAAAACGCGCACAAAAAGCTCAGATTCACGCCCATCCAGGCGCCTGGGCATTGCACCTGGGTTGCACTGCCTTGCTGCCAACGTTTAGTTAATTACGGTTTTGCCACTGCTTCTTCAGTTTTTCTGTTTAATTACGATTTTGCCACTGTTTCTTTATTTTTTATCCCTTTAAGCTCAAATCCACCTAAAACATAGAAAAATATAAATTAATCCATTTTAAGTGAATAAAACATGCTAAAATCAAGTATTAAGGTATATAAAATATATATAAATTGTATCCCATCAGTGGTACGATTATATGATCAATTACTTCTATTTGACAATATATATATACACATACTTGTGAAACTTTTGAAAGATCTTTTATTAACCAATTAATATATACGTTTTATTGGGATAAGCATCTTTAGATTTCCATTTGAGAGTCAACAGCTTCACAAGGTACGGCAAATAAACAAACAAACAAATATTTAGCTGTGACTGTGAGTGAATAATTAGAATAGTAGTTCATATAAAAACTCGTTTCTGGCAGTTATAATGGAAAGTCTTGAAATTTGAGGATGACTAAGTGGTATTTTGTAGGTTGTCCCTGGCTTCCACGTATCACGCAGCACATGTGAATAAACAAACAAAATAAATTCATTCCTATTCAGCTTTTTTATTATTAGTAGTATTATTAATTTTTTTTTTCGGTGGAATCGGATTCTTTGAAACAATTAGTTTTAGCACTGTTTTAGTTTTAGCAATGTTATTTTATCGTTTGGTTGCGCCCCACCAAAGATTTCGTGAAATTTATCCCATTGCAATTTTGTAGTGACTACTATACGTTATTTAGTACACGTAAAGAGAGTTCTAAATGACCATGGTGTGCATGACACAATTCGCTTCAAAAACGATCTCTCTTGATCTATCTTTTGCATTTCGAATTGTTTGATTACAGAGGTTATAATTTATAATTTATTCATTGAATCAAGAAAAATTTCTCTAATAAAAGGAATTGTTTCTTTAATTATATGAATGAAAATCTAACTTTGTAATATTTAAATTTTAAAACAATTTATTTCTCATTTACTTTCATTTATTTTTACATGAGCTTTTGAAGTTCTTATTGTTGGTATTATTATATGTAACTATATATACTTCACCAACCATTCATTCATCATAGATGCATATAATTAAAAACTTTTTTTTTTTTCCCCAAAGGTAGCTAGCTACAACTCTAGGTCTCCCAGCATGACCAGCAGAGGAAAATGTTCAAAGTCATCGTCTTCATCATCATCATATCACAACCACCGTGGAGACAATTAATTCAATCAATATTCTCAAAGCAAGAGAGAGAAAAAATAAAAAACTCAATGTTGCAAGTCATGAATGAAATAGAAAGCTTCTGAAAAAAGATTTATATTAGAAAAATTTAAAATTTCTAATGGGCTATTTTGGTCTAATAATTAGGTTTCGCATATAAATTTTAAAATCCTTCCTATATAAGCCTCATATATTTAAATTTTTAAATATGGAAGTTTCAAGCTAACATATATATATATATATATATATATATATATTAAAGGGTATTTTTAACTTTTAAGGGCCCACGTTAGTCTAGGTTGAGTTTTTGAAACCAAAACAAAGATGTTGTTCTTTAACTTATCTACCAATAAAATGATAAATATAAGCGGAATGATACTAAATGATCCACTGTGTTTTTGACAATATTCCATCTGTTGACAGGAAGGTTCTAATAANGTTTGTAAAGGAAGAATATAAAAATGATTTGAAAAAATAAAAATATCTCTTCAAAATTAATAATTTACTGATGAAAAAACAAAAAAATAAAATAAAATTAACCATGCTAATTTGCTCATATTTAAATAATTAAACTGCCAAAAAAAAAAAAACTAACTAGTTCTCCCAAACATAAAACACTAGAGTGTGCATTAAACTTCTAATAATCCCAACTCGAGTTATTTCGGTTGGATTTCAAAAATACTAACCCGATATATTCGACCTGAACCAATCCCAAATTATATACATTTTTATTTTTTAATCTTTTTTTTATATCGTTGCCTTTTTTGTGTTTTAAATGTTCTTCTAATTTTGCAGTAAATGGTTATAATTTCACACACACTTACGCGCCATCCGCAGATGGTGACCCTTCAATCATAACCCACGATGGCGAGGGTTTCAGTCACCAGCAACTTCTTGATTAAATTTGGTAACGTATTGTCTCGTGTGATATTCGTATTCGTATCAAAATTTTTTTATCCAAACCTGACATGTTAAGCTTTTGTGTTGAAATAGATAAACTCAAACCCGTTCATAAAATTATCGTATAACCCGTTACTCAATCCATTAACACGTTAAATTTATTTTCAAAATTATTTAAAAATAAATAAAAAATATATTTGATTTATATTTTATAGTCCATACTAAAAAATAATGAAACACAGACAAACATAAATATTTGTATTTTTTTACAAACCAAAAATAAAAACTAAAACAACATACTTAATACATGTTTAAAAAATAAAAAATCACACAAACATAATACTTTAATTCTTCTACATAATTAATAATTGTGAATTCAAAATATATAAAATATTACGAACTAAAGCTATATTAAATATTTATTGGGCTAAAAAAGTAAAATATGCATTACAATTGTCAATTTAAAAATATTATAAATATTATAAACCAAATTAAAATTTATATCCAATAGAAGTAATAAAAAAGATAGAATCTAAAATAAAATGTCAATATATAAATATATATAAAAATATATATTTTTCAAACAAATAAAATATGAATTTTATAGGTTTTTTTTTTTAAAAAAAAAAGTAATGTAAAAAATTAGCTATAAAGAAATAATTAAATTAATATTTTTCTTATCGTGTTAACGTGTTCCAATCAGTTCTAATCTGTTTTTTTATCGTGTCTTATCGTGTGACAATGATATCAATCCGATTTCAATATTGGAAATCCAAACCTGTAAGTTATGTCGTTTAGTATTATATTATCGTATCGTATAGCATTTTATCAGGTCTACTTTTAATCCTTTAGATCTTTACCAGCGAGCTTTAACTCCTAGTCATACCAGCATTTCATTTTCATCAGCGATCAGTGGCTACCTGTAAGCAGCTAAACAGGTATACTCCATGCATTCATTTTTCTATTCAACGATTAATATCTTCTTTTTTTTTTTAATATTTGGATGTGGGATTTAAAATTTAAAAAAAAAAAGAAAAAAAAAACTATAAGATAATTTACAATTCTTATCTTTTTGTTTCAATTTGATAGTCAATTGGAAGTCTTTTCAAAATATATGACAATGGATTGAAATAACGATAAAAAAGAGGCACCCTTTGTGTGATGCATGGTGATGGTGCTTTAAAACTGAGAATGGTGATTGCTTTTTTACTTGTTTATTCAACAATTAATAGTGTTGTGGTTGTTTTTCAGCCTTATTTTTCGCTTTACGGAGTGAAAGCTTCGAATCAGTAAAAAACAAAAAATTTGGTCAAAAAAGACACGGCGAAGTGGCCGACGTTTTCTCTTCGGCGCCAAATATTTTCTGAATTCTTGACAGGACTCGCCTAGAAAATCCCTCCAGATTCTTCGGAGAGGCCCTGCCTGAGGAAGATCCCACCAGAACCCTCCAGGGTAGCCGACAGAATCCTCCTCCGAAAAGGGGTTTAATAAACAATAAATCAATAAATAGGACGAAAAGTAGATAAGATATAAATTATAAAATAAAGTATGCAATGCAACAATAAAAATTTCATACTCAACCAATAATGTGGGTTTGAAGCAAATGGGAAAGTCAGCGCCACTAAGTGAGGTAAACAGAAATATAAATGATACAAATCCAAGAATAAACAAAATACAAGGAACAGAGTTTAATTAATACAAGTAAAGGCAGTAGCGGAAGTCAGGTACAGATGCGATGTTGGCGGTAGCTCACGAGGACCTGCAGCTAGGACCTAGGGAACGAAGTTAAAACACAAAACGTGAGATATAAAATCTCTATGAATGCTCCTAGGTATCTACAAAATATAAGCTCAGTAGTTAAAATTATTTTAACTCAAACCTCACGTCACTCAGTTGAAAGGTTCCCCGTTTTGAAAATCATTTCGCAAAACCCTTAGTTTATCCCAAAATCATTAAATCATTATAACCGGTTTAAGGGGCGAAAACATCATTCAAAATGTTTATTGAAATCACAACTCAATCACCAAAACCATAAATATAATCTCAACAAGAAATATTTAAATTTATTTGAAAACATGTTTGTATAAAATGGCAGGTATAAACATTTGCTAAATCCAAACCGATATAAACCAAATACCATGGACTCCAACCCATAAATTCAAAATCGTATGAATCCAAAACCATATCCAAATCCATAAATCAAATCCTATCAATCCAAATCATATAAATCAAATCCATATAAATCCAAATCGTGTAAATCCAAACCATATAAATCCAAATGGTATAAATCCAAATCGTGTAAATCAAATCCATATAAATCCAAACCATATAAATCAACCCAGTACCACATCACAGTATCGTTGCCGTGTAACCTTCAGCGTCCTGACTGCGTCATAGGCGGGGGGAGGGGGGTAAACTCATCACAACGAACCGGCGTCCCAAATCCGTCATGGCAGAATCCTCATCATCTCTCTCCCGACACGTGTCCGCAGCAGAGGATGACATAAATATAATATAGCGCGCAATAATAATCCATACATCTCAATCATCATACAATACCGTGTGGTACTCCTCAAAATCATTTTTAAAATTATCCATGATATCATCAATTTTTCAAATCCTTTTATTTTTAAACCATTTTGAAAATCCTTTTATTTGTAAATAATTTTTGAAAAATCTTCTATTTAACAAAATTTAAGAAAAACGATCAAATATTTTGGATATCAAAAATTTGCCCCAAAAGTTTCATAATTTCCTCAAAAACCACAATTTTCTTTGAAATTACCATTTTTTACAAACTTGCTGAAATATACAAAATTCCATAAATCACCAAATACCATTTAAAACACCAATCTCATATAAATTCCATTAAAATCACAAATGCACATAATATATTTAATAAGCATAATTTAAAATGCATAAGAAAATCCAATCAAAGCAAATCATATGCGATTAACTCATAATAATATATAATTTTAAAATGTTTAGAAAATAAATGCACTCACAGGTCTGACGCGTGCTCCTGCTGGATCTCCGGTCCAGCCCTCGATCGTGTACGAACACCTAAAAATAATTTACTGAAAATTCTTTTAATTACCGAAAATTAACTAAATGCTCACAGGAGTCCTCTAAGTCTCAAATTACAAGATTAAAACTCTAATTACAAGATTGCCCAACAATTACTGAAAATATTTTCGTAATTTTTGAAAATATTGGGGTATTTTTGTAATTACTGAAATTGTTGGACAATCTTGTAATTAGAGTTTTAATCTTGTAATCACATCGATTTATGCTTCGATAATTAGGTATAGGGTGATTAATCTCCCTTTCTATTGTAGAGCATTTATTGTTATTTTTTTGTTTAATTGTCCTTTCAATGTGTGAAACATAAGCTATTTATGCTTCATCTATTGAACGGTATGATTTGTAGGAGTTGTCTTTGAATCTATGAATTTGTTCTTGACATTCTGCCCATGAGTCATAAATCCCTGGTTGTCTTCCTTTGAATGCAACGTATATTTTTTGATCTGCCATTATTAGTATCTATATATAAACAAAATATATTAGTATAATTTATAATAATTTAGAAGCAACGATAAACTAAGAGAAGCCAAGCCAAACAAACTCAAATAAATTGTTAACTTTTTTCTTTTCTTTTCTTTTGATAAAAGAAAAATAAAAAATTAGTGGGTACCTAAGCATAAAAATACTAACTAGTTTATAACAAACAAAAAAAAGTAGTAAAGAGTAACTAGATAGAGCACTGTCATAATGTCGGGCCGTTACATTCATTTCAAGCACTGAAGAACAATATACCATTTAAGGAAAAAGAAAAAACATAGTCAAAACATTAACATTATGAGTAATAATCATCTCCAACAACTTTCCAAAACATATCATCGTAACCTTTGACATGTGGATAGAAATTAAAACAACACAATTAAAGATTATTCCAAACATTTAGACTATTAGCATGCTTCTAAAATTAACCCCTTTAGTTTTGGGTGAATATGCTTCCTTTAGCCACTTCTGGCATATGCAAGCATGCAAATAGAATAGCGAAGTATAAAACCCAGAAAAAAAAAGAAAGTAAATGATTTTCTAAAACTAAACAGCAGAAGTGTAAGACCGGTAAATAAAGACAAAACGCACGGAAATCATTTAACGGAGAAATCAAAAAAACAGGACAAATCCAAGGGAAACACCAGCTCGTCTACCCCTCTACAGAAAAGCAGGGAGACAATTAAATTCAATTTTATGCTTACTTACAAATAGAAATGGAAAAAATAATGAAAACAGGGGAATGGACTAAACAGAAACCATACCCGCAAAACTTTTATCCAAACAAACAAAATCCGAATTAACCAGCATTTAGAACAAACAAACAAACAAACATTTTTTTGTTTTTTTTTTTCTTCATATCAACCAAAACAGAAGAAAACAAACAATGTTGAATTCATTTGCATCGTCATAAACCCGAAAAAAATAAAAAAAAAACCTTTGTTTTGTTCGCCACGGCGATTGTGACTAGAGGACGACGGCGAACGAAGAGGAGGACAGCAGCCAAAGCAGATTCGGACCTGAAAGCAGAAAAATTTCTAACAAAATCAGGGGAGCATTGTCGTCGTCGATCTGCTGGAAACGGCAGGGGAACAAAATCCCTAAAATCGACTATCCTCAAAATCCCTAAACGGCATAAAAATTTCGAACAAAATCCCTAAGGTGCGAAGGACCGTCGTCGATCTGCTGGAAACGGCAGGGGAGCAGGGTTACCGAAGGATCGTTGCCGATCTGTTGGAAGAGGGGGAGAAGCTCTGGAAACGGTAGGGGAGCAGGGAGAAACATGGGCACAGCTTGGTCGAAGGAAGCAATCTCAGTCCGCTTGATCTATACGGGGTCTTTTGGCAGTATTCGCATATGGCAGAAGTGGAAGAACAGGATATGGAAAACGGATTGGCTAATCCGAGTCCTCCGCCGCGCCAAACAACGGATAAAGGAGAAGACCGGATTTGAAAGCTAATCCGGTTCCCGAGTAAACAAACGGGGCCTGTGTGTGTTGTTCTCTCGGGCTAGACTCAAGTGAAACCCACTTAAATAAACCCCCTTGGAGACCCCATTCTATGGTTGACACATGGCAAACAAAATTTTGAAAAAAAAAAAAAAAAAA